>JAWNLU010000975.1:6425000-6652500 GCA_035042165.1 Drosophila kuntzei
TGGCACAGGTGAGTGTCTCAGTTGGTACTCAGATACAACACAGGCTAATAATGTTATCTCAAGTCTCAATTTTCAACACTTCTCAGAATTTGTGCGCTGCAAATTAGAATTTGTCAACTGGCATTTTAATATGCGTTGAACAATGTTTTCTTTGGCCTGATTTTGCACTGGAATGTTGTCAAGGGAAATACTTTACCTATTACCAATCATTATCACACTGAGCGGCTTCTTTTCAGATATGAATAACACTTGTGAATGGAACGTAAAGTTCCCCTTTCCCCACTGTCAATTAAGATTCATTCAAACAATAGATTATTTAGATCAGGGTTGCAAGACTACCATATATAATTAAGAATTCGAATACCCTTCTTATTACATTGTTTCATAATTCGAAATGACTTAACCCAAACAAATTGCTTAGCCATTTACAAGCTACAACATAACATTTAAAATCATGCATTAACTAAATGCTACAACAACAATTATAACAACAACAACAAAAACAGCAACAGCTGCAGTTGCAGTTGCAGTTTAAAGAAAAACAGCAACTAGCACTTAGTCGCACTTGTTCAAAAGCCACAAATCTTTTATGGCATTTGTTTCAAATGCGATAATAACACTTAAGTTGCTAAATTGTTGGCTTAAACGCAAATTAAAGACAACATTATGGTGCTTTTTGAGTAGAAGTAGAGAGGGATAGGTGGACTTCGGGGTAAACAGGTGTTTGCCTGATATAATTTATACCTAAGCAAACGCCAAATCAAATTGGCAAGCTTTTGACATTTATGCTGAGAGCTGAGAGCTAAGAGCTGGAAAAAGCGGCGGCAACGTAATCAAATGCCATGGAAAATGCAGTCACAGGGGCAGCAAGAGATGATTTATGCACTCATTGTATAGGATAGTCATAGAGCATAGACCATAGACCATAGAGCAAAGACATGGGCTATAGACCAAGTTGCAGCAAATGGAAAATTTGCAGTTATCACGAATGTTGTCGACTTTCAACAGTTTGCCAGTTGATGTTGAAGTTGCTGTTTGGTTGTTTGGTTGTTGGATTGTTGGTTATTTTGGCTTTTGGTTTTCCCAGGCAGGCGCACATTTTGTCACAAAGACGTTGCCATTATTTATGAGAGTAACCAAGTAAGAAAAAAAATTTGCAAATGCCGCTGAGTCGCATGCAACCACAGCAACCAATGGTTGTTGGGTTTCTTGGCTGGTTGGCTTGGTCATGTGGGAAACCATGACGCAGTCTACGGTATATGATTTACTCAGTTAAATTCAATAATTGCGCTTCATTAAATACTTGTATTTATATAGAGTTATTTTTGCTATCTGTGCTAACTGTGTGTGTTGTGCCTGTAAACAACTTTAAAAGCAATTTGGCATAAACGTCATTGCCTGCTTCACCGCAGGCCTCCTCCAAATGACTCGAGGGGCGTTAAACTGGCAACAGCAACCTACAATTTTCCACGCCACTTGAGCGTAATTAACCGTTGAGCTTCTAAGCTTCATGTAAATAAAGAACACAACATACCCTCTGCCCTTCATCTCCCTTTCGTGGGGTATAGTTTTGTTGCGATTGCGTCGATAAAGCCCACAGTCTGTAGTCTCCAGTTCCCTAAGCTCCAGGGGCTGCAAGTCGCTTTGGTCTATATTTAAAACAGTTTGCGCAACGCATCGATGCTATTTTGATATCTGTAAATATTTGCAATTTGCCATTATTTACTATACTTTACTATTTATCTGCTGTGTATTTAGCAATTTGTATTGTTGTCTGTATTTTTAGTAGAATCGCAAATCCTACATCGGTACAGGTGAGGCTGTGACCAAATCCATAAACAAATAAACACAAAACACCCCCTAAAAACAATAAAACAACTCATAATACTCGTGTAGTGTCAACAATTGCTTGTTGGTTGAATTTTGTCCATAGCAAATCGAAATTCTGGGCATTTTCCATAAGGTTTCCACGCGCGCAACCAAGAAGAATGGCACAGACAGTCAGACAGACATAACAAACAAGATGATCAAATTTCTAATGGCTCTTAACAAAGTTCAAGTGATACCATCATTAGATTGGAGCAGCACTTGACTTGAGAACGGCGTCAATACTACAGATATATGTATATAAGGCTAAGTACTATGTCTGCCTGTCATGGCCGAGATCAAAGCACTTGTTGTTTACACAGGCGGCAAAATTCTCATGCTGTAATTACATAGATGTGTGTACTGCCAGACAACCACAATAACAATAACAGCAACAACAATAACAGCAACAAGAACTACAATAGTAACAATAACTACATACTTAGTTATAACAACAGACTTGCAACTGGCTGTCAGCTTGGCTAATTGAAACTGGACACACACTGAGCAGCAGACAGAGGGAGTTTGGAATTTAGGAAGGTACGAACAGAAGGGAGAAGGGAGAACACAAACACAATAGCAATAAAAGGGGCTTGTAAACAGCAGCTTAGTCGTATAATTGTTAGCACAAATAACAATAGGTGATCCACAGTGCGTATACGCTTTATGCCACATACATACAGTTTTGTTGTCCAGTGACTCACAAACTGTTCTTGGTTTTTGCATGCGCTGTTCCATTTTGGTTTTCATTCAACATACTATATTTTCTTTTATTTATCTTTTTTTTAAGTTTTAATGCGAATCTGCCTTAATTGAGTGCCTAATTAAAACGCATTGAATTACACGCGACCTCAACATTGGCCGTGGCAATTAAATCGAACAAGCGACGCATTTTCTGGCTTGTTGTTTCTTCATTTCGTGCTGTGCTGTGCTATGTTGTTGTCGTTGTCGTTGCCGTTGCCGTTGTCGATGTTGTCGATGCAACGTTGCTGATTATTTCGGAAATGCCAATCAGATGAAAGGCCCACTGAACGAACGGCAATCGCAATGGCGAGAGTATTCCCTTCTCTTAAGCCTCCAGCCCCCATCCCACACCCATTTGTCGTCATCTGAGTTGATTATAGTCTGATGTGAGTCTAAAGCAGTGAGTCAGCCAACAATCCTGATCAAAGTACAAGTTTGCCCAATTATTTTTGGCATCCGCTGTCACTTCTTATGTAGCTCATGAAGGAGTTCTGCCACAATAAGTTGTAGATTAATCCAGAAATAATTACTCATAAAAATTCTTCGTTCTATTGGCAACAATTTGATTATGTGCGTATTTACATGGTATTTATACACTAGTTAACTAAGTTTAAACTAGGTTTACAACAATTCTTTGAACTTATTGGCTATTGATATAACTAAAATTAATAATATTATGCCTACCATAAGTTTAACAGTCGTTGCTTTGTATAATAAGCTATTTTTCTTATATATAGCATTGACCTAACGTCTCCTAGCATCACTAATTCGGATCGCTGTTCTATTTTTTACCCAATGGCATGCATATTTGGCATGTGAGTGATTCATTGTTGCATGCAATAAAGCTGATTGCAGTACCGAAACGTGGTGTTGTCACTACGTACAATGTTTATGCCGGCCCCATAGTACGCTGTCGAGAATAAAAAACATTATCAAAATGCAAGCTCTATAATTAGATCAGATGCACATACGTATAACATAGGCGGATCCATCGGCTGGTCCAACCACCTGCAGGGCTATCAGTATTATGTCAATCAATTGGCCAAGGAACATGCCACCCAACGTGCAGAACTTCAAGAGACCAATGCCGGGATAGCCCAAGTAGAATCGATCCACACCAAACATGCCGAGGAAGACAGAAAGCAACAACGTGGTGTCCAAATGGTAACCATTTCTGCAACAAATACAAACATTAGCCGGCAAGCAAAGAAACGACAATGTGTTCCAAACTTACGTCCATTTGCAGGGCATTTCGCGCGTGAAGGTTGAGTTACCAGTTTCGGTGCAGTTGATCTCATTGGCGGCTATGCACCACACACGCGCTCGATTTTCCTTTGTGCAACCGCGCAACTGTTGAGTCTTGGGATCTATATGATTCTTTGAGGGATCGGGATCAGGGCACATGAATTGTCCCATTAGCAGCTCGTTGCAGTCCACAGTAACGGGTTGCGATTGCGCCACATAGGAAAGCAGCAGCAGCAACGATACGGCACACCTGAGCATTTGTAATTATGTTGTTTGTGTAACGAAGATTAATATTTTGAAGCTAATTGTTATTGTTTTACGCAATTTTGTTTAATATGTGTCATTAGAATGTGCTTTGTTTTGTTTTGCGTGCGGTCTTCTTCTTCTTCAAGCTATTTTACATTGTGGTGGTAGGTCGATAGCTTTAGTGTTGGCAAATGGCAAGCGCCAATTGAAGCGGTGTCCAACAGATGGCGCTGGCAACCGCGAAAAAAACCAACATTTTAAAACAAAAATATGGGGAATCGTCATTGAAAAAGGCCTGCCTGTTTATTGAAAACATATTTCTTGTATTGCAACAACACGCGCACTTCCTTGGCGTGCTCCGACTTTAATTGCTCCAGCGTTGCAACATCTAAGCCGTCGCGGAACACAATGCACACCTTTGCAGTCTGTCCAAACGTGCGTTCAATGCAACCAGTTTCTCCAGTTGAGAGCTGCACTCGTTTTCCCACGTACATGTCACGATTCGCGTCTTTTTTAAATAGATTCTGTACAATGATTTCGTTCGCGTTGACCACACGCTGCACGTTGCCCTGCTTTTCCTTTCGCTTGAATATACGCAATTGTGGTAGCAATTCCTTGTCGTAGTTGACGCTCTGCGTCTGCCACGCGATGCTTCCCCAAAATGCTAAACGACAACTATTGCTATGCGCATCCATGTCCAGCTTAGAGGCTATCAAAGTGGTTCCCAATGTGGTCAGCACTGGCGTTTCCAACTGCAGCAATGCAAAGATGTTGTCGGTGGGCATTAAGTCCGCCGGAGACAGCTCCTCGACATACTCGTATTCCTTGCCGAGGTCAAGATCAGCAGATTCTCCCTTGTCGCGGAAGAGCGTTAGACTGGCCATGACTGTGTCATGTCCCACGCTGATGTGCAGTTTGCTTCTAGACTTGATTGTTTGCTTGTAATAGCGGATCGGCTGCAGCTTCACACACACGGCGTAAACGGGTTTCAGATAACCTTGCTGAGCGATGATCCCCCGCTCCATGAGTTTAGCATTGAATTGGGTCACACATAGTCCGATTCGATCGCCTGGAGATGCGCTTTCCACAGGTTGTCTGAATCTTTGAATGGACTTGACCTTGCGTCGTTCCCCCAGCAGCGGCAATTCCACATTATCGTTGACAGTAACGCCTCCCTGGATCACAGTGCCTGTGCAAACGGTTCCCTGGCCTTTAATAGCAAAGCAGTGATCCACATACATAAGAAGAGGTGCCTCAATGTTCCTCTGGGGTACATAGTAGGCGTTGGAGAGTCCGGCTCGGAGTTCCTCAATGTTTTCGCCTTCCAATGCTGACACGCTGTAGATTGGAACTTGGTCACCAAATGATGTGCCCGCGAGAGTCTTCTTTAATCTGTTCTGTAGCTTCTCCAACTTGACACCTCGCTGGGAAATGGGAATAGTGTCGATTTTGTTAATCACCACCAGGAGTTTCTTTCCCAGCAGCTCTCCAATGACCAAACACTCCGCTGTCTGCGTCTGTATTCCCTTCTGGGCATCCACCACGAGCAGCATCAAGTCAATGATCTGTGCGCCTATTAAAATAACATTAAATTATTGGCATTTCTGAAATGTTCACTTGTACCCACCTCCAATGATGGTGCGAATGAGACTTGCATGGCCGGGACAATCCACGAATGTGAACTGCAGTTTCTCATCTTTTGGTGACTCCAAAACAAGTGCACTGAAGCCCAAGTCAAGAGTTATTCCACGTTCAACGGACTGGGGATTCTTGTCAAAGGCTGCTGTACTGGATATGGAACTAAGAGCACGGGCTAATGTTGTTTTCCCGCTGTCCACATGCCCCAAAAGTCCGATGTTGAAATTTGTTATCATTGCGTTATTTACATACAGTGACACACAGCTTATTTGACTCACTACATCTATAACTGTTCGGTTTTTACTGCTTAGTTCAAATATAATATATAAATGAAAAGTAAATTAAAATATTTTGCTTAAGTTTAAATAGTAATTAACAAACCTACTTTTAATTTTTGTTTATATCTGCTTTACATTAGAAAATAAATTCATATAAATTGTGCAATATGTACGGCTAGCGGGTCAAGAAACTGGGAGCCACTGTATATGTGCTCTTGGTGAAGACGGTCAAAAAACGGTGTGGCAGCGTGGGTTTCCAGAAAACGATGTGGCAGCCTTTGTTCCCAAAATAGGTCCGTTTCCATTTTTAGATCATCTTGCAAAATGTATCACGATTTTTGCCCATTTCTTCCAAGTTTGGAGCTAGAATTTATAAATTATCAAATTAAACTATGTAAAAAAATTTTAATTTTAATTTAAATTACGCGCCATGATAATGTTTTTCTCCGAACAACTAATTGGCAAACTTTGGCGTGCATGACATCCCTGTCTCTTGATCTTATTTTGTTTGTGAAGCTTTTTTACTCTTGGAAGAATACTGAAAAAATGCAACTCTTTTAAACGCTTATCAACGAGAGAGAGAGAGGGAGAGAGGGTCCAAAGTGTTTTCCGCAAAATGTTGTTTTCAATTGCTGTTTATTTTAAGGCCAATTCAGTCGTAGGCTATAGCAGTAGGAGAGTAGATGCAACTTGAGCAACGGTTCGATACAAAGTATAAATATGTCGTCGAAAAGTATAATACCCAGCACAGTTAATCCCGATCTGCAGAACGAACGCGATTCTGCAAGTTTTAACAGTGAAGAATTTTCTGCTTGGTGGGCAGGAGGTGCAGATGAACTCAAATTTAAGCGGGGTATCAGTAAGTGATTTGATTTGTTATCTTGAATATGCGACCGAAGGTGAAAGCAAATCTTAATAACATAACATAAACATTATGATAATACTGATTTTCATGCTGACTGTGCACTTTTTGCTCTTCCACAGAGGAGTACATGTACAAGGACTTTGATAAAGATGACTTTATTCACTTGCATTACAAGTCGCACCAAGAGATCAGTGAATTTGGTATTCAGAATAGCATTAAGGTTGCCAAAAAGCTCCGTCAGTTGCAAGCGGAGCGGAATCCAGGTGGCGTCGAGTATTGGCCGTGAGTAAACTCTGAAGCTTTTGCGTTGTAACTCTCTCTTAAATCGTAATTTCACATTTCGCAGCACTCTCTTTGAGGCGCCCGAAATGTGGGGAGTACATCTGGCGGGCAATCCCTTTGGCGTCATGTACGTGATGTTGGTGAGAGCCTTGAAGTCACAATGCACACCTGAGCAGTGGGAGGATTTTGGCAAACGTGTTGAACGATTCGAAGTGTCCGCCACCTATGCACAGACGGAGCTTGGACATGGCACCTATTTGCGTGGCCTGGAGACTCGCGCAGATTACGATCGTGATACGGATGAGTTTGTGCTGAATTCACCCAAAATATCATCCTACAAGTGGTGGCCAGGCGGCTGTAAGTAGAACTCATCTAATGATGCACGTACTTCATTTGGTAATCTCTGTCTGCTTTGTTTGCAGTGGGACACGCCTCCAACTATTGCCTGATAATGGCACAGCTGTACATCGATAACCAGCTCAAGGGACCGCACATGTTCTACGTGCAGGTGCGGGAGGAGGGTACTCACGAGCCGCGGCCAGGTGTCCACATTGGCGAGATTGGCAAAAAGATGGGCTTCATTGGTGTTAACAATGGTTTCCTTGGCTTGAAGAATGTGCGCATACCTCGAACCCGTATGTTGATGCGTCACGCCCAGGTGAACAGCGATGGCTCCTATGTGAAGAGCCCTGCTGATGTCCTCACCTACTTTGCCATGGTCAGCACACGCTGCATCATTGCCCGCAACTGTGCCCTGGCTCTGGCCATGGCATCCACCATTGCCACACGTTATTCTGCGGTGCGCCGACAAAGCCCCATCAATCCCAAGTACCTGACACTTATTTATTTCTTTATCAAACAACTGATACATTGTTATTACTTTTAGATTACCTGAACCACAGATCATTGATCATGTCACACAGCAGCTGAAGCTGTTCCCGGAGATTGCCACGAGTGTGGCATATCGCCTGGCCTACGATTATCTCTGGAATCTGTTCAATGTGACCAGCAGTGGCATTGACCAGGGCAAATATGAGCATCTGCCGGAGCTGCATTCCCTCTCATGTGCCTTGAAGGTGCTTAGCTCCATTGATGGCAACGCTGGCATTGAACGACTTCGTTTGGCCTGCGGTGGTCATGGGTATCTCAACTCAACCAATCTGGGCAACCTTTATGTGAACTTAACCGCTGCATGCACCTACGAGGGAGAGAACACTGTGCTGCTGCTCCAGATTGGTCGCTTTCTGATGAAATCTTGGCGTGCAGCACAAAAAGGTGCTCCCTTGGCTCCAACCGTTAGCTACTTGGCGGATGTACAGAGTAATCCTGAGTTTGGCGAGTGGACAGGCAGCTGGGAGAACATAGTTAAGGCCATGCAGTTTGCTGCCGGCAAGTGAGTTATAAAGAAGCCTTACCATCTAATTGGTATAACATGTATTTTATTGTAATCAACAGGAAGACCGAACTGGCTTTCAACAGCCTGTCCAAGCGGATTGCAAACGGCGAATCCGAGGAGGAGGCCGCCAATCACACGGGCATTGAGCTCACCCAGGCAGCTGAGGTAAATATATAATCTACGATATATATTTAGGTAGCAAAGTTATAGCAAATGTCATTATCCAACAGATCCATGGTCGTGCCTTTGTATTCCACTCGTTTCACAATGAGATAACTGGACCAAAGTCCAAGACGCGTTCGTCGGCGTTGAATCGTGTGTTGGAGCAACTGTTGGAACTTTACCTGGTTAATGCAACCCTGAAGAACTTGAGCGACATTCTACGAGTGAGTTCATTGCCCCTCTGTTGTTTTAATTTGCACTAATTTCCATTTGCTTGCTAGTTTATTAACTTGACGGGTTCCGATCTGAGCAAACTGCAAACCCGACTGGAGACAGCGTTGACCAAGTTACGACCGGATGCAGTAGCCATTGTGGATGGCTTCGACTTCTCCGATCGGCAATTGAATTCCACCATCGGCTCCTTTGATGGCAATGCATATGAGCGAATTTTCGATGCGGCTCTCAAGTCCCCAATGAACCAGAAATCAGTGCCAAAGAGTTTCCACGAACACTTGGGACCTTTTATGAAATCCAACATGTAATGTTCAATATTGTACATTGGATTTTCGTACCTTGTAAATTTTTATATTAATGTGCAATCAATTTTTTTATATTATCTTGATTATTATTACTCTTCAATGAATTGTAAACAAAAACATTTTGTTTTAGTTTTATTACTTTATCGCGCTTACTCTCTTTTTATTTCGCTCTTTTGCGCTAACTCTCTTTTTATTTCGCTCTTAGAGCGTGCGCTATGCGATTAGAGCTTTTACTGTTAAACGCACTTTGCCCCCCTAAGCTTTTACTTATTGCGTGCTCAATGCGCCAACTACTCAGTTGGTGTGTGCTGCTCTGAGCGACAACTTCATACGGCTTTCACTTTGCATTTAGTCTTTAAATATTTCGTATTTTCAACATTAAAATGTCGCATATTAAGAATATAATACCGAAAACAGTTAATCCTGATCTAATAAAGGAGCGATCCGCGGCCACCTTTGATGTGGAGGAGTTTGCTGCTTGGTGGCAGGGCAGTGCTGAAAAACTCAAAACGAAAAGAGAAATAGGCAAGTCAAAGTGCATATATGTATTTTCCATCTCTTTCCCACTATCAACAGTTGTTCTATTAAAGTGTGTGCGATAAGAATGTGCAAGGTGTAATTGTATGTATGTATGTATGTGTGTAATGCGTGTACTATGTTCGCTTGCACCTACGTGATCAGCTGTGTTCCTCAATAAGCCGGCAAAGTCCAATAGATAATATTATATTAATATTCTGTCTGCCGATTGGTCGTTTTAGAATGTGATAAAAGCCTTTAATATACTGGTTTATGATATCATTTAAGTTGACCGTTAGTTGTTTTTTTCTTATCAATAAGATCAGACTTTGGTTTATTAACATAATTTGTACATTTTGTATTACTTATTTAGAGCGTGCTATCTTTAGTGACCTGGAGGATGGTTATGGCGTGAACCATGAATACATGTCCCACGAGGATCTCTACAATTCCACTGTGAAAAAGGTGGCCGAAGCAGCGCCCAAGTTGAAAGCGCTGCAGAACAAGCTCAATCCTGGAGGCAAAGACATTTGGCCGTAAGTGCATCCCAAATCCTGCATAATTAATAAACTAATTGATCTTTGTCCTTTTACAGTGGTTGTCTGTTCAATGCCCAGTCCCATGGCTTGTTTCCCGCCAATCATCCGCTGGCCACGCACATTACAATGTTTGTGGATGTGATCAATGGTCAGGGAACCCCCGAACAGATTGAGAAGTGGGGCAAAGCAGCTGAGAACTGCAACATAATTGGCAGCTATGCCCAAACGGAACTTGCTCATGGCACCAATGTGCGGGGAATTGAGACGAGGGCTGACTACGACGTTAGAGGAGGGGAATTTGTGCTCAACACGCCCAATTTGGAGGCCTACAAGTGGTGGCCCGGCGGCAGTAAGTGACTTAAATCTCTACTCTTTCAATGGATGATCATATTAATGTTGTACATCTCAAACAGTGGGTCACACGGCCAACCATGCCATGGTTGTTGCCCAGCTCTACATCTCCGGCAAGCACAAGGGTGTCCAGATGTTCATTGTGCCGCTGCGTCATCCGGAAACACACATGCCACTGCCGGGCATTGACATTGGTGAGGTTGGCAAGAAAATGGGCATGGCCTCTGTCAATCAGGGTTTCTTGGGTCTGAAGAATGTGCGCATTCCACGCAACAACATGCTCATGAAGTATGCCAAAGTGGAGCGTGATGGCACCTTTACAGCCAGTCCCGCTTCCAGGGTCAACTACCTGACAATGGTCTTTACGCGCTGCCTGATTGTCAATTTGAATTCCATGTTGCTGCTGGAGGCGGCAACAATTGCCACACGTTACTCGGCTGTGCGTCGCCAGAGTCCCATTGAGCCCAAGTAATATTCTTTTTAAGAGTATCCACTTAATTGTATTTTAACCAACTGTTTATATGTTACAGTGGACCGGAGCCACAGATTATAGATCATGTTACACAGCGCTTGAAACTGTTTCCGGAGATTGCCACGGGTATTGCTTATCACCTGGTCGCTAAGCACATGTGGGAAATGTACGATCAGACGGTGCTGGAGGCCAACAATGGTAAATTTGATCGATTGCCCGACATGCACATCCTTTCATGCGCCTTGAAGGTTCTCTGCACCACCGATGGCTGTGCGGGCATTGAGCGTCTGCGTCTGTCCACTGGCGGTCATGGCTATCACATTGTTGCCAATCTGAGCAACATCTATGGCAATGCTGTAGCTGCGTACACCTATGAGGGTGAGAACACGGTGCTCCTGCTGCAGATTGGACGTGCTCTAGTCAAGGCCTGGGCTAGCTTCAAGCAAGGCCAGACTACATCCGCGTCATATGCCTACTTTGAACCCTCCATGCGATTGACCGAGTTCCCCAAGTGGGACAACTCCTGGCAGTGTATTGTCAAGGCACTGCAGTTTACGGCTGCCCAGTAAGTGCACATTAATCTGTAAAACTTTTAGGATTACTCAATCTCTGTACTTGCAGCAAGACCCGTATTGCCTTTGAGAATATGTCGGAGCGCATTGCAGCTGGACAGTCTCAAGGTATGGCAACCAACAACACGGGAATTGAGTTGACCCAAGCTGCTGAGGTAAGATCCAACTATATTCTGTTCAGCAATCATCTGATCAATTACTTCCTTTTGTAGCTCCATGGTCGTCAGTTTGTGTGCCAAGCGTTTATCGAGCAGATCACTGGATCCAAGTCCCAAAAACGCTCCAAGGCTCTAAACGAAGTTCTAGAAAATGTATTGGAACTGTTCCTCGTGCAGACTGTGCTCAACAATTTGAAAGATATACTGAGAGTAAGCTATTCACATCGTGACTTGGTTCGATTTCCACTAATGTTTTGTTTTGTATACATACAATAGTTCATCAACTTGACTGATGCGGATCTGAAATCACTGCAAAAACGCTTGGAGCTGTCGCTGGAAAAATTCCGTCCGAACGCCGTGGCCATTTGTGATGGTTTTGAGTTCCACGATCGCGTTCTCAACTCTGTGTTGGGCAGCTATGATGGCAACGTTTATCCACGACTCTTCGATGCTGCCAAGCGCAGCACGATGAACCAGAAACCCGTACAGGATTCATTTGAAACCTATCTAAAACCCCTAATGAAAGCCAATTTGTAAATTCTGCAATATTACCATGTACAATTTTATTTGTTTGAACTGTTACTTAATATAAGAATTGAGATTTAAAAAAAATGTCTGTATAATGTGTTTTATTTATGCACTGTATGGGTATAGTAAAAGGATCTTAGAGATCTTCTCTAGGAAATGAACAGAACATGGTCAAGAACAGAAAAAATGGGCAGCGATTTAAAACCACAGCAAAATATCAGCTGGGCTCTCAGAAATACCAGGCGAACAGAAAAAGCAGCAAGCAGAAATCCAATAAAACACGCGGCGCAATTTGTTTATATGTATGCGTGTGCGTGTGTGTGAGCACACAAGCGCGACCGAAACCCGTAGCAAAATATCAGCTGGGCTCTCAGAAATACCAGGCGAACAGAAAAAGCAGCAAGCAGAAATCCAATAAAACACGCGGCGCAATTTGTTTACATGTATGCGTGTGCGTATGTGTGAGCACACAAGAATGACCAAAAGCCGTAGCAAAATATCAGCTGGGCTCTCAGAAATACCAGGCGAACAGAAAAAGCAGCAAGCGGAAAACAAATAAATCACGCGGCGCATATGTGCGTGTGTGTGAGCACACAGCATTGAGCATGGGAGAGCAGCTGCGCTCAGAGCGCGCAAACCTTTGAGTGGAATGTATGTATGTGCAGATGTGTGGACTTGAGTTCTTCTGTTGCTACCTACTGTACGTTTCTGTTCGCCTGGTAGATTTCGTCGTATTTTCGACTTTTCAGCCACAGCTCGCCTTGGACTGTGTGGGCGTGGCAAATTTGAGCGCCTTAATTAAATGTTAACCTGCTTCCACTGCAATGTTATTGTACATGTTTTTACTTTTTCTGTTACTACCAGCTGTAAGTTTCTGTTCGCCTGGTAGATTTTGTCCTATATTCGAGCCACAGCACGCTTTGGACTGTTGCATTTTTTTACACAAATGGGCATTTGTTGCTAAAAATGGAAGAGACGAACTATTCCCAATACATTCCCAGTAAATAAACACAGATGAAATTGTTTAAATTAGTTTTATACCGTTTTTATTTAGCAAATCAAAACCAATTTCTCAGTACATTCAGCGTATTTAAAAAACTAACAAACTAAACGTTTACATAATTGCAATAAAAAAACGCATTATGTAAACTTTTGAGAAAAAAAACAGAACGTACTCGATTGAGATAGAAATAAACGGAGTACATTTACCATATAAAAAGTTGCAGTTGCGTTTTTTACAGTGTAGAAAAGGTTGTATGTATTTCTTGTATTCAGAATGCATTCAGTATCTGTTGTTGTTGTTGTTGTTGTTATTGTTGTTAGGTGTGTGGATTGAAATTGTTTATGACGTTCGAGATTTTGTTTAAACATTTCTATTCTGTTGCTTTTCTAGTTATTTGTTCTTCATTTTGTTGTTGTAGTAGTATGTATGTTATGTTTATATTTATTTTTAATTATTATTAATTATATATGCATTATACATTATAATTACACACACAATTTTAGTTTTTGCTTAATTTTATACTATTTTTTATTATTATTATTATTATTCGTAGTATTATTATTTAACTTTCTTTTCATAATGAAAATATGGCATATGAGCGTTAAAATTGAAAGTATGTTCTTGTTGTTGTGGTTTTTATGTTGTTCTTGGTTTGACTAACAGTTAAACAAATATTGCAGCTAATTAATTGTTGTGAATGTGTGTGTATATATGTGTATTTGGGAATTTGCTTTACCGGTATTTGTTTGAGGAACGGGGAGGGTTACTTGTAAACTTAACAATAATAAACTTTTACTATTGCGTGTAAATATTTGTTTGTTGTTTTTTTGTATTGCTCGTAAAAAAAGTTTAACAATTTGTCAGAGAGAGAGAGAGATAAAGAGAGAGAGAGAGACCGAAAATCAACGTAAAGCTAAATAAATGCACAATTGTTCATGCGTTATTTTGATTCTTAGCCATGGAAGGGGAAGCAGTTAAAAAGTTAAGCGCAGTTATTGATAATTCCCATAAATAATTGTAATTCTTAAAAAACTGTTGAAACTTATTTAAATTATACAAATTGCTTTTTTCTAAATTATTTCATACCACTTTTAATAAATATTTTTCGTTTGTTTTTCGTTTTTTAGAAAATAGTAGAAATTTATGTGATTTTCTTCAGTTGGTTTCAGTTTTCAGTTGGTTTTCTCAATATTTTTGCCAGAAAAATGTTTTAACGCTTGCTTTCGTTTCTGATTTCGTTTTGGTTTTTTGTTTTTTGTTTGTTCTTATATTTTTGTTTTGTTTTTTGCTTTTTTGTATTTTTTGTTTCGTTTTTAGGAATTACACTAATAATTACATAGTTATGCTTATGTATAATATAAACTTAAAAACATTTATGCATCAATTTCAATTGCTTAATGTGCCACACAGAGTTTCAGTTTCAGTTAAATTGGGCTTTTTGTGGTAATTCGAATTTATTTAAATTAACAATTATGTGGTTTACAGATTGGCGGTTGTTAATGTGTTTTTTTTTCTATATTTATTTTAAAGTGACATCCAATTACATAATTGTGTTGTGTATGTGTTGTGTTGTGTATTCAGCTAACATATATTATTAATAATAATATTCATTCAATATTTACGAAAAGTTCTCCATTGATTCATATAACTTTACGTGTACATCGAAGTAGTTGTGTGTGTTTCTGTGTATATATATTTTGTTGATGTAATTTTTTTCTCTACTCATTATATTCATAATTAATTTGCTTAATTTGCCCGCCCTTATATTGTTTTTTTTTTTACTATTTATATATATAATTTTATTTTATATATTAAATTTCGCATGATTTATTTTGCTTTTATATTTGATATTTTGTTTGTTTTTGTTTTTCTTCATTATTTTGTTTTTTTTTTGTTGTATTACACAATTTGCTTAAAACTTACTTAATTAGAAAAGTTTGCACACACAGACACACACACACACTGCTTGTTGTGTGCGTGTGTGTGTGCTGCATTTGACTTACAGGTAAGTTTGAACTTTTCTTCATTTTTTTCTCAATTACCCCTCGCGAAAAAATTGTGTGATCTCAAGAGTTGTTGTTTTGTTGTTGTTAGTTTTTGTTTTTGTTTTGTTGATGTTCTTGTTGTTGGTTGTTGTATTTGTTGTATTTGTTGTTGCCTCAACTGGACAATATCGCGCAGTGTATTGAGCTGAGCTTGTTAACCAAAATCGAACGCACGTCGTAACCTAAATTGTCAATTGTTGTTGTGATGACTCCGCTCCAGTGACTACTGCCACGCCTACTTCTGCTCCCGCCGTTCAGCTTAATACCTGCGCGCTGTGCCATTATCTCAGGCGTAGAACTCACGATTATTCGCATTTTTCGCATAGGAATTGTTGGCAGGCGAACGCTTTGGCTCGTCCAGCGCATAGGATCCTTCATCCTTTTTCCGCATGCGATACACAATGAACATGACCACAAGTATGGCACACAGTAGGCCCACAACGGCGCCACCAATGACAGCTGCAATACAAAAACAATCGATTAGAATTATTACAATAAAAATTAAAATATTCAAACTATTTTTTGGATTACCAAACTAAGTTTGATTTATCGAACAAAATAAATAAATTTATAATTAAATTGTAGTTTTGACATAAAGGTTAATCAATAACTTTCATATTTAATTTTTAAAAATATAAAAAGATAAGTTTAACATCTCTATCCAAATTAAGAATATTATAACAGAATATTTAAATATCATATTCAATCAATTTATAAATTTCATTTGCAATATTAATTATTTTTAAATATAAAATAAATTTGTAACCGTAACTGAAACCGTAACCGAAAAAATGTTTTTCCACTGTACCGAAACCGATAAAAAAGACAAAGGGGTAACACTGTAAATTTTCAAAAAATTTCGATTTTTAAAAATTTTAAAAATTGAAGAAAATTCAAATGCAGAACGAATTTAGAGGTAAAACTATGCTTAAATTTACATTGCGTATGGAAATTGATTGACTTTTGAGAAAGTTATGGCAGTTCGAAGTTATTAAAAATCAGTAAAATCAAAATAGTCGAAATGTTCAAACCAAATTAACAACATTTATATGAGATCAAATTATAATAAAATCGACATTCCACTGGATCATTCCAGTAACCAGATAACATTATTTTCCAGGCTAAAAAGAGCATTAGTCCTTTTTTAAGGTAAAACAATGATCACAATTCTTATTCTGGTCAAGCGAAAACCTTAATTTTTATTTTTCTTTGTGAACCGAAGCCATACCGGTATTTCTAAACCGAAACTTACAAAAAACCGATAACCATTACGAAACCGATACTCCAAGATTTTGCATAACCGATACCCGAAAACCTTAATTCGAAACCGTAACTGAAACCGATATTCGTTTCGGATTTAATCCCTGATAAATATGAAACATAAGAGTTAATCTTATTTATTATTTAAAAAATTAAAAATCCGAGATATTCTTTAGACATTTTTTGGGGATATTAGAATAACTCAACTTACCAGCCAATATGCCGGGCTGCGCAAAGAAACTTGTCGTGCGATCCTCCTCGCTCATGATGACAACCTCACTGTTTCCACCGGGCCTATGCTCAACGATTTTCGTGTCTGTCGGTTGGCTATTGATATTGTTATTGGGATCCAATTCGTGGACGTTGGTGCTGATGCTGCCACCCGCTGTAATTAATGTTGCAAAATGTGTTGCACAGTTTAGAATAATGGGAATTTCATGAAATGTGATAGACGTGCAACAAAACACAAATACATATATTACGTATACGTATATTAAACCAGTGTCCATTATTGTGTTTAGTTGTGTGTGCGTGTGTAGTTGTAGTTGTATGTGTGAGTGTATGTGTTAATGCGTATGTGTGTGTGAATATGCAATATTTACAAGGCTTTTGGTGCTGCTACTAAGTAAGTACATTGTTAGTTAGTTGAACTTCTTTTAACTACTTGAACGTAACAAATTTGACAATTTCTATGGTTTATGGTTTGCCTCTAACTACAATTTCAGTTTGCAACTCATTTCGCGCCTAATGAGCATCTCCCCCAATTGTTCTACTTCTTCTTTTTGCCATAATGAAAAAACTTTTTGTCACAAATTTGTTTGCTACGGGGGAATCCCAAAGACACGAAATGTAAAAAAAAAAAAATCAACAAAACTTTTCTCCTCACATTTGCAGCTCACTCTGTCTTGCCAACTCAAGTTTGTTGACCCACTTGGCAGATTTTGACTTGAATTTGCATATTTAACCTGAACTTTTCACTGCGTCCCATTGTATTTTGTACTTTTTGAGCTCGTAAACACATGACTAAAGAAATTTAATGCCAATTAGCAGTCAAACAAATGACTTTTAATTAAATTAATTGCCATTGGCTCCACCGACAACACTCAACGCGTTTGTCTGCTTTGTTCTTGTGCAATTGCTCTCATTCCTGCCGTTTGTTGTTCTCTCCTTTATCCATTCCAGGAACTGTTGATATGAGCTTAAGACAAACATATTGCTTATATAGTCCTTGTACTTTCTTTGCTGCTGCTCAACGTCAATAAACAAACAATGTACCAACATAATACATGTATGTAAGCACAAAACATTTTTACGAGGGTTGCTTCATAAGTAGCTATATTTAATCTGATATAAGATTAAATCAATCAGTCTATCTCTCAATTTTGCAGCTATTTTAGTGTGAATTCTTCTAAGAATATAAGTTGAAATGTCTTCTATAAAATACGTAATCGTTAAAAAGTGCTTATAGATAGTTATATAATATAGTATAGTAAAATACAGTTATAGCTTTTACCATATAAAATAATTGAGATGAGTTTAGTTATTAATCTACAACTAGTTTTTAATTTAATTTATTTCTCAATTGTTCCTAGATTTTTTAAGCCAATAAAATTTGTTAAATATTCTCTAATTCGCTATACTATTAGAACTACCCTCGCTATTCCTATTTACTTGTCTGCTTCTCTGTGCTGGCCAAATCAGACCCTTATTGAACACAAATTTGGCATATTAATTGGGATAAACAAAGCCAGCGGCATTTGTAGTTAGCCGATACTGAAATAGATTCATTTCCTAGGTATGAGAATAAACTCGAATGTGTGTATTTAAGCGAAACAATCAGTTCAAGTGCTTGCTGTGTACTTAACTTGCAATAGAGCACTGAAAAATGGGCGTGGCTGAGGCGCATCTCAAGTAGTAGTGGCTATAAATATTTGCTCAAGGTTTGTTCAGGTCAAAAGAAGTTGAAGGCCTTTGCAGCACATTTGTTGGCTGATTGAAAAGATTCCCTTTACACGCTTTAAAGTGTTGTTGCTTTGACACTTGTGTAAATTATATGCCAGCTACATATATTGATGTGGGCGTGGCCAAGGGCTGTATAAAATGGTGATTGTCAAAGCCAAGTCACATACGCACAAAAGGCTCTAAACGCCAACGTGTCGTATGAGCAACGAACAATGTGGCAACTAGAGATAGAGAGAGAGCGAGAGAAAAAGAGATCGGTTGGTTGCTTTGCCAACGCCAGAACTCAGTGATTTTTCATGTGAAGTGCTCCGTGAAGTGTTTTCCACTCGATGATGCCAGCGTCAAATCAGTGCAAAGCTTACTGAGTTTTTCCAGAAGCTTGGAGCAGCAGTTTAGACAGTAAATCTACTGCCTGAAGGAGGGCAAGGACTCCATGAGCTGCTGTGTGTGTGTTGTGTGTTAATGGAACTTTAGTCGTTTGCCCCCCAGCTAAACAACAGACTGAATTGCAAACCTTGTGCGAGAATTTCAAGCCAACGAAATGGCATCCCTTGATTGAGTGAGTTTTCCCCATTCCAAAGCAACTGAATCGATTGTTTGTTTCTTCGTTCATTCGTTTGTTTGTTTGTTGACTTATCAGCTCCAATGACAGCAATAGCCATTAATTAATCCCGATTTTTAACTTTTGTAAACCAACCTAAAAAAACTCCTTACCAAAAGCTATAAATGTCACGAGTCGAAAGCTTCTAAAAGCTTAGGCTAAAGTTGAAAAATTGTATGCTTTAAAAGGCATGAATAATGTGAATGATTTGAGTAATGAAACGTACTGTGTGAATGATAAATGTGAAAAGTTTTGTATAAATTTGATGAAAAGTGTTCGTTTTTCTAAGGATATTTTGTTGTAGGTGAAGTTTTAATTGAGGAAATTGACCCGCGACAAATGTTGAGGCTTAAACGCGCAGAGACAGAGGCAGAGAATGTGTGTAAGAGAGAGACAGAGAGACAGGGAGAGAAAGAGAGAGAGAATGCAGCAGCCGAGACGTTGCGACGCCGAAATCTAAACTGAACTAAATTTGTACTCAATAATAAATGTCAATAAAATAAAAGCACTTAATATACGATTTATAAAATATATATATAGAATAAACTGTCCCATTTGATTAATTCAAATATTAAAATACATAAAATAAATATGTTGAATAGAAGCAAAAAATACTTTGTAGAATTAATTAAGCTACATAAATTATGGAATATACCAAAAGCAATTTGCTAAATAAATAAAGCAATCAATCGACCAGGCTAAAAGGCAACAATGCAGTGTCAAATGCAAATTCTCTGGCCAACCATTTGATCTGCCCTCAAGTTATGCAATTAAATTGTCAACTTGACGTCATTGTTGTCAAAGTCTGGAAAATTGATAAAGCAAAGCCCAATAGTTTGAGAGAAAGCAACAAGAATCAAACAGATAACAAGGGCAACACTGCAAGAAAATATCATATTCTTAAGTTAACTTTGAATGGAGTGTTTTCTTGCAGTGTAGCTTGAAAAATGATTAAAAAAACATGCAAAAATAAAGAAAATTTAAAAACGTAAAATACAAATAAGCAAAACAGTGAAAAATAGGAAAATAAAAGCAAGAAACAATAATACAAACACATAACATAACGATAGGAAGAAAAGCAACGCAACGATAACAAAGGATTACAAACAGAATAATAATAAATAAGAATAAGAATAAATGAAAGAAACCACTGACATCTGTCGCTTGGTTGCGTGCCATCCTTCTTGATGCTGATTTCAGTGTAGAGCTCATCATCAGCATCCTCGATGCCATCGACATCGATGGTTTGACCATCATCAGTCTTATCCTCATTGGGTTTGCTGCTGCCAAAGTCTTTGTTTATTGTATCCATGGTCTCGGTATTCAAATCAGAATCAGGCAGCAAATCATCATCTTCCTCGGCAACATCATCTTCATCTGCCTCCGCATCTGCATCTGCATCTGCATCCTCTTCATCTTCATCATCGTCATCGGCATCGTTATCACCGCTGCCTTGTAGCGTATCTTCCAGATCATATTTATCATCATCCTCTTCAGGCTCTGGCAATGCCTGGCTTTGATTTCTTGCTGGGGATGGATTAAATGAAGATCTATCTGTGCTGGAGGTGGTGGTAATGGACACTGGTGTGGTTGAGGTTGAGGTTGAGGTGCTCTCGGTTGTTTGCTCGGAGGTTGTGGAAATGGTTGTGGAAGTGGGTGTGAAGTCTGTTTTTTGTGTAGTTGTTGTTGTTGTTGTTGCTGTTGTATGAGCTGCTGGATATAAAGATGTGGTTGTTGTTGTGTTTGAATTATTATTAAAAGTATTGAGGTGGTTGTTGTTGTTGTGATTGTTGTTGTGGTTGCTGTCGTCGTGGTCCTTATTCTTGTAATTATTACTTAGAATTATAGTTGGAATTGTATAGGAATTATTATTATTATAGGTATTTTGATATTGGTCTGAAATGGGCGCTATGGTTGTGATTGTGGTTGAGGTGAGAATTGTTGTATTGTTTGTGGATGTTGTTTTGGTTGTTGTGGTTGTGTTTATGGGTTTATTAGAAGTAGAAGAAACGTTGGCATTGACTATAGTTGTAGTAAGACTAGCTTGATCTTTACCGATTGTGCTGATGTCACTACCACTGCTGATGATGCCGTTGTTGTTATTGTTGTTGTTGTGGTTGTTGATATTATGATTGTTGTTGGCGTTGGTGCTACTACCAATGATGGTGCCACTATTCGCTTGATGATTGTTATTATTATTATTATTGATATTGTTATTATTATTATTATTGTTCTTGCTGATGTCGATTTGATTATGATGGTTGACTCTACTCGAGATGAGGTCGTTGTTGTTGTTGTTGTTGTCGTTCGTATTATGCTTACTGTTTGTGTGGCCAACGTTTTGCACTCGCGTATTGTGCGAGCTCTGATGATGATCGGTTATGGCGTCCTCGTCATCGGGTCCAAAACCAGAGCCAGAATAGTCCGGTTCCTTATCTAAATCATCGTGTATCTGCAAAAGCGAAACGAAAGTTACAAAATTAGATTCATGAGTTACAAAAATTAATGTACATATGTATATATTATTTTTCAATGGAGTAATAAAAGCAAATATCATTCAAAAAATATCAAATATTCCATAAACATAGCAAAAATTATAAATTACATGATTATACCCGTTACTTAAATATTAAGTAAAAGGGTATATTGTATTTTTGTATTATTTTTTTTTTAAATTTTCGAGTGTGCACCGAATTGAAAAATGAATTTTATTTTCAATTTTTATAATAGCAATTAATGCTAAAAACTACACTTTAATTTTTAAATACAAATTTAAATTTAATAATTATTTTAAATTCTTTTATCTAGACAATAATCCAAAAATAACTTTTATTTTAAGAGCAATATTTGTTAGGTTCCCTGTCGTAATGTACATATATGGAGTAATAAAAAAATATCATTAAAAAAATATCAAATATTTCATAAGCAAAGCTAAAATTTTAAAATACAGGATTTTTTATATTTTTTTTTTGTAAATTTTCGAATGTTTACTAAATTTTTGTTTCAAATTTGTACTACACTAATGGAAAAATTACTTATATTTTCCATTTTTATAATAACAATTGATGATAACAACTATACTTTATTTTATATTTTATAACCTTTTATCTAGACAAAAATATAAAAATAATTTTTATTTGAAGAGCTATATTTGTTACGTTGCCTGTCTAAAAGTATTTCAAGTACAATTCGCTTTAATCTAGACAAGAAAAGTGAAGAGCACTGTCTCTATTCAAAAAGAAGAAGAATAACAGGTTAAGAACTGTTGCCTGCTTTTGTGCGCAACAAATGGCAACGATTTGCATTGAAAATTATGCGACTGCCATGTCCTTGACAGCATTCCGTACAATGGCCTACCATAGAGATAGAGAGAGAGAGGGAGGGAGGGCGAGAGAAGAGAGGAGAGAGGAGAGGACATGCTTGGGGCGTGGCACAATGGCATCTCAACTCGGGGGACACATTTATATGGCCATTGTCTGACGACGAGCCCCAGTGGTTGACTATTGCGAGTGTGGCTTTCATGCCTTCAATGCGGTTCTTGCGGTTTATTTGGGCAACACACACACACACACAAACACACACACAAAGAGGCAATGGCACAACAAACTGTGACCAATGATAATTGTCATGGCAAAGGGAATATGCCACAGTTGTTGTCGTCGCTTGTTTATTTACTTTAATTTTGTCGCCGTTTGCTTTACGCCATAAAAACTGAAAGAAGACAAAAGACGAGTCAAATAAGGAGCGATGAAAGGGGAGGGGGGAGGGGCAGTAGCCAAAAGCAACTTAATTGAATTTGTTCACGCGTTATGAAATGCCAACATGTTTACGTTTCTTTTATTACTTATGAGTTTATGTGTAACTTCCTGTTCCCCCCTCTCTCACGCCCAGTACTAACAAGCTGCCCTCGCACAGTTATTGACCATTAAGAAAGTGGTAATAAGAACGCTGCTTAACTTTAAGATAGTCTATGTTCTACAAATGATTTTAATCCTCCCCAAACATACACCTCAAAGTGGGCAAACATTGAGGCAACTTATTCTTCACCTACATCCCAAACATGTCTCAACATCAACATCATCATCTTTATTATATTTATAGAAACAAATTGAAAGCATTTGCTTCGTTAATGACCACTTTACTCACAATTGTGATCCACTCTGCACCGCTGGGATAACTGGAATTCAGGCTTTGTACCCAATTTCCCAGAAAAAAAGCTCAGGTGAATTTTCTTCAAGTTTATCCTGTATTTTCCCATTCATATCTATGGTATTTAGCTAAGACTGACGTCTGTTTGAGAATATGGCATTTGCAGCAGTTGGAAACACTCTGAGATTGAAATAAGAGCTCAAGTCTTTAGCCTTAAAAGTACTTGACTTTTGAAATTTAATTTCAAACCAATTTTACAAAGCTTAAATTGTGGGAAAATCATTAGAGGTTTAAAGTTGAAATGTGCAGTTAACATTTCACCTGTTTTAGGTTTTTCATTTATGAAATAAGATTTTAACGTGAAAATTGCGGCAACGTATAAAATAGATAAATACAATGGACATGTCGAATTTTACCCGCATAATTTGAAATTTTATAATTGAAAGAGTTCACTGAGCGGAAAATATGTGAAACCCCGATTATACTATAGCAAATAAAATGATTTTCTGGCGCTAATTGAATTCATTATGGGTAAATATGTTCATATATAAATGTCTCTATTTCAAACACACTATTATTTTTGTTTGCGAATAATTATTATCTGTATAAACGTAATTTGATAATCATTATAAATCGTGGAATGCACTAATTATTCAACAAATCGTTTTCGGTGATTAAATTTAGTGAATTTTATAAAGTGTCTTTTAATAGCTTAAGGGATAAATTCCCAGAATTTTTCTAAGCACTTTCCTAATCCAAATAAACCATGACCTTAAGAAACTGCTACTTGGAAAACTTGAGTCGATATTTTGGCCTTAACTAAGTAAGTGTATTAAAACGCAACTTTCCACGAATCTCATTAATAAAACATTGTCTTCATTTAATTAAATGTACTTTATTTTTGGCAAGCAGTCAAGAGCCAAGGCACATGTATTGTAATTTGTTTTGGACACACACTCGACGCACAATCCAAACACACACATTTGGTAAATTGAAAGCACACAAGCCGGCGGCTTTAAAGCTTTGCAAATTTACAAAATGTAAAACAGCAAAAAAAAAAAAACTGCAAGCTGATGGCGAAAATTTGTTTCGTTTGGTTTGGTTTTTGTTTTCATTTTGTTTTGCACGTTTGCTGCCAAATTTAATTAAAATATTTTGCGTTTCAAAAAATTGTATTATTTCGTAACACTGCGGGCCACAATTTTATGGCCATCATAAATTGTATGTGTGCCACAAACACACACACACACACACACACACAGAACTCTGCTGCATTTTTCGGCAATTCCATATACAAGACATTTGGTCAGAAGTGGCTCATAAAGCATAACTGAATGTTGGCCACATTGTTTTTTTAACTGTCTGCCTGTTGTCCTGTTTTTCAGCTTGCTCTATATCCTTGCACAGTTTATTTAAAATGTTTTTCAAACGCCATTCGTGCCACTTTTTCTCCACCCTCGCATCGCCTCGACTTTGTGTCTCTTTTGCCGCTTGATTTATGCAGCAATTAGCGAAGAGGCGGGAAGGCGGGAAAGGGGCGTAGACTGAGTAGGCGTGTCTTGCTGCCTTTGTTGCTGGTTGCAGAGCTCACAGTTGAGCTGTTGCTCACGTGACTGTTGCAACTTTAATTGCCTTGTTTGGCTGCCTGCAATTGTTGCTGAACTTTTGGGGCACATTTGTTGCCTACTTTTAGGCTCCTTAAATAAGTTCATCGGTGTGGCCAAGTTACCAAATTGCACTTTCATAGTTGCGGTTACGCTTACTTAGACGCCTTTTTGGCCATGGCACTTGGCTCTTGGCTGCTGGCCTCATTAAACGTGGCCCGAAAACTTTAACGATCGATAAATTGTGGCATGCAACGAAGGCGGTTGCGACTGTAAATTTTATGCAATAAATTGCTTTGTTAATAAAACATGAGATGTGGGTACAGCAGCAGCAACTGATGCTGCATTACGTATATATGGGTCATGCATGAATTTAAATGATGTCATTTGAACGTTTCTCTGCCAGTTGCTGCCACCTGCCACAGGAGTGGTTGCAACATCGGTTGCAACATCGAGCAGCAGCTGCTGCTCCTTTTAGTCCGCTTAATGGCGCTGACTTTAATATTTTTTGCATTAAATTTGCATTTGCATTTGCAACTGCAACTGCAACTTCTGCTGGCCAACGTGGCGTATGCTTGACACCATTTGTGATATATGGCAAAAGTAGCGCACGTTTTGAAATATGCAAAATGCTAACGTACATTTCTATAAAGTTAATATCAAGAAGCTAAAGCGTTTAAGTACTTCTTCATCTTTTTGGCAACTTTTCGTAAATTTGAAATTTCATTTCAACTTGTATCAAGTTAAAGTTTTTGCAAGTCAAGCGAATAACTTGGCAAAAATAAATGAACGGAAGAGAGCACAAGAAAATTCTTTGCCTTAATGAAAATAACGAAAAAATAGCAGCGAAAACTAAAAGGCAAAGAAGCGAAAAGAAAAACAAAATCAGGCAGAGAAACAGGCAACAACCTTCAAGCATAATGAGCGCCAAATTGTGTCAGCTGAGTGATGTTCAGCATTGCAGCAGCCTTGTGGCACGTGGGTGTGGCACACGCCTCATGCATAAACAACAAGTTGCACTGCAGCAAATGGACAGGAAGACAAGCTAGAACCGATTGAGAATTCTTAAAGTAAATATTAAAAATTGTTGACTTAAATATTTTAACCGAAAAATTATGTTATCTGGTTACAGGAATGATCCAGTGTAATGTCAATTTTATTATTATTTGATATCATAAAAATCTGGTTAATTTGGTTTGAACATTTTGACTATTTTGATTTTACTGATTTTTAATAACTTCGAACTGCCATAACTTTGTCAAAAGTCAATCAATTTCCATACGCAATGTAAATTTAATCATGATTTTACCTCTAAATTCGTTCTGCATTTAAATTTTGTTCATTTTCAAAAATTCGAAAATTTCGAATTTTTTAGAAATTTTACAGTGTTACCCCTTATCATTTTTCGAAAAATTTCGAAAATTTCGAAAATTTTTAAAACGATCAAAATTTTAATACAGATCGAATTTAGAGGTAAAATCATGCTCAAATATACATTGCGCATGAAAATTGATTGACTTTTGACAAAGTTATGGCAGTTCAAAGTTATCAAATTTGGTCAGTAGCTGCGACGTCCAGATCCGAAATTAGCCCTTATAAATGAACCGGTTACTAAACGATTATTTCGGTTTAAAGAGTTTCGACTTATGGGTTTCGGTACAGTGGAAAAAATTATTTTCGGTTACAAATTTCAATCGGTTTTCGCCGGGTAAAGGTTACGGTTTCGGTTAAGGTTTTAATCCCTGTTTAACAAAATATATGATATTTTTTAACATAAGATGTTTTTTACTTTTCAATATATTCATATTAACTTTGACAATTAAAAAGCCTTCCAGTTAATTCAAAGTGTTTTATATTGCAATTTTAAACCAATTTCTATTTAAATGATATAAGCTAAAATCAAATAAATATGATTGTATTTATTTGTACTATAGTTTTTTCTCTGGTTGTATCATAAATATGAATGTATCTCAATCTATGTTGAACTAAACTTAAAACTTTAATTTTTTACTATACTTACACTTATAAATTAAAATTTATTATAGTATAAATTAATTTTAAATTTTTTTATAATATTAATTAAATTTTGATTAATTATTTTTCTACATGTCGACTGCTTTTAGTTGCAGTTAAATAAATAAATAAATATATTTTTAGATGTGAATTGAATTACAAAAGAAGCTTGTTATTTAAAACAATATAAATACATCAGAATTGCTAAACATAATTTTAATTTATTTCATAGACAAAAAAGGGTATTCAATCAGTCGTTACACTCTTTCTTCGCAATCGTTTCATTCTCTTTGTGATTGCTTCTACTTGTTTCGGTTTACTTTGGCGTTTCTTTGCTTTGAGCAAACATCACAGAGCACTTGTCGAGCTCTCCTCCGTTTTGCCTTGGGGAGGCGCCCCTTTCATCCCTCCTTAAGGGCAAGTTACTGAGCTGCATAATTAATGCATGCAAAATTCAATTTCAAGTGTGTTCTTTTCCCCCTCGTCTACATCAACTCATAAATAGACAAATTCCGCCCTCCCTCAATTGGCTAAGCGTAACCTTAACTCTAGGCGTGCGTGCCTCAACTTGGCCCATGAAAAGATTTACAAATGTATTAGAAATACAGTACGATTTCATTTCGACTCGTTCTGTTTCTAGATTCGAGCTTTTGTTCGCCTTGTAGTTTGGACAATTTTCTAAACTTAACGCATGAAAATGTTGTGTCAAAGTTTTCGTGAAAAGTTTTGCTGTCAGTTTTGGGTTGCAAGTTGTGTGAGTTGCTTTCTAACGAGTAAATTGTCGCTTTGACAAGATGCCTCTTGTTGCAACATTTCGCAGTTTGTTTGTGCAACTTGCATGCATTTGCTGCACTCACAAATTCAGCTAAACAACAACAACGACAGCAACTAGAATTTCAATTTTTTGTACAAATTTCACAATTTCGTTGTTGATTCTCTTGTGTTTTGTTTAGTCCAAATGGTCAGTTGTTACTGTATTTGTTGTTGTTTTTTTTAGTTGTTGTTATTGCTGCAGGAAATGCTTTTTACAAAAGTTTTGTGCATTTTGTGTAGCTTTGCAAATGCGGTCGATGGTCGATGGTCGATCCAACTGCTAACTTATAAAAAGGAAACTTGCCACAAGCCAAATGTGAGTTGAATCCTTCCAATTTGGCATTTACTGCATTGGGCAGTTCAATTACGATATGGCCAAGGCCAGTTGGCCATCAAATTCTAATTTATTTACATGCAACGCAGGAGAGCTTGCTTTACTGCTTTACAGTTGCAGTTGCAGCTGCAACGCATTTGTGGCAAGTATAACTGTGAGCTTATTTGCTCAACGAAATTGCGTTTTTGCACATTTCTCTGCTTCGACTGCTTCACAATTCAGTTCAGCTCAGTTGTTGGCCCAGTTTACATTTCTTTTGCCTGCCCTTTTTTTCTGGTCCCTTTTTGTCCTTTTTTCTGTCTCTTTTCTTGCTATTTTTTATTTTTATTCTTCTCATATTCTTTAGCGATTGCCCATTTACATTTAGATTGAGGCGTAATGCAATCAAATGACCAGAAGAAATTTCATATATGTATGTCTATATAGATATCCCAGGACTATAGGTTTTTGGGTTTGCCTCATTTGGCTTACATTAAATTTGCATTATGCTTGTGCTCTATTCCCTTCCCCTCCAAGGTAAATAATTGCTTTTTAAATGTGCGCAGTAAATTGAAAAACTTTTCGCCAAGTTTGTGGCCAAAGAAATACACCTAAATATCAATTGCATGTTGCACAAGTTCGCTGGCTTTTCATTCGGACCAAACTATGGAAAACTTTTACTTTTGCTGCTTCACTCGCGATAACAATATGCATTCTATGTAGAAGTGTGTAAATGTAACTTCTGTTGTTGTGGCAAGTGCTGTTGTCGCGGCCTTGCAACTACAATTGTTTGTGGCATAGTTCTAAGCGAACAGTTTGCAACTTGTTATACCCTGTACTTAAACGATAAGTGAGCGTTATTTATCTACACTATTAAGTGGCACCGAATTTATGCCTCGTTTCAGGACACTTAAGTTTGTTCTACTTTATTTTAAATGAGAAGCAATAGGAGAAGAATGTATTGAATGGAGAAAAACTCAACTTCTGTGTGTTTGTGTTTCCTTAAACACAACAAATGTACATTATCTAGATTCTAAAATGTAAGAGACAGATAAAATTACATATTTATGTGTACTGCAAATAGGCTTTTAGTTATTATTTATTTGAAGTCGAGTTATATTTTTGAATTAAACTTACAGTTCTTTCACAAAAACTATAAGAACTTATTTGAAATCAGAATTAAATAAGCGTACTTTATTTGATTACTTTAATTGTATTTTTCTTTTTTACATTCTCAGTTATAAAATAAAATTTATTATGTTATTTAATTTTAAATTTTACATTTTAGTTTTGTAATTTAATTTAAAATTTTATTAATTACTCCTACTTGTCGACTTATTTTAGTAAATAATAAATAAATAAATAATCTATACTATCTATAAATTACCTAAGCTGTTTTGAAATTGATTTAACTTTCCAATAAGCCCAGACTATAATTATAAATTGCATTCCGCTCTGCTGGGTATCTTGTGGTCAAGTTATAGTTGTATAGTTTTTTGCTTTTAGCTCGCTTATAAAAAAAGTATCTTTTATAGGTATCTGCAGTTGTTGCTGTAGTTATTGTTGTTGCTGTTGCTGTTGTCGTTGCCATTGTGTTGTTGGCATAATTTGGCACTTAATTGGCAGTTTGTTGCTTTTGCTTCTGCATTTTCATTGCTACCCCCTCTTCCCTCTACCCCCTTTTCCCATTTAGCCTGCAGACAAGGCATGAACATTTATCAAGCTCATGGCTGCTGTCAGCGTGCAGAATTCAGTGTTGCTTCTCATTCTTCTCTCGGCTCAGTTGTCGCTTCCGTTTTGTTTCTGTTTAATGTTTTGTTGTGCGTTCTTCTTCTTCTTTGTAAATTAAAGCACACGCCATTGCATTATAGTATTTTTGGTGTGCACGTCAACCGGAAAACGGAAATACGCAAATTTGCGCATTCGATGCGACTTTTATCACGTTCAGACTTTTTTCTTTTGCCAACAACTTTGGCTTATTGCTGATGAGCTGCAGATTTGATTTATTTCGCTCTCTCTCTCTATTTGTCTATCTGTCTCTCTTTTTTCCTGTCCAGCATTTATTCCGAGATTTTAGACTTGAGCATAGCTGCGGCTTTAATCACTTGCTTTAAGCTTTTAATGCGCTTTTCGTGTTGCCCCACGTAATTTCGTCCAACAAGCGGATTTGACACAAATTTGTTGCCTTCGTTTCCCCCGTCCCACTACCTTGAACACACCCAAAAAAAACTGCCAACGCAGCATCATCATCATCATTAACATCATTACGAGCTGCTTTGCTGGTGAACAAAAAATCAATAACCGCACCCAGGCAGCAGTCATCGTCTTGTTCTTCTTTTTCTTTCTTTTGCCCATTGCCCATTTAGACTATTGCCGTCGCACCTCTCTCCCCAACTGACTGTCAGTTGTTTTTTTCCCCTTATGCATTAGAAAACAGCAAATTATGAAAGCAAATTATGGGTAAAAGCTTCGAGGCTCAGACTAAGCTGCGCCGCAAAGCAAAGCAAAGCAAAGCAAGGCAAACAAATCCCAAATTTCAACTCCAACTCGCATTCCACACATACAATCCACACACAGTTCACAGTCCACACATTTTTGAGGTGGCGCCTAAAAGTATGCCACGAGTCTGATTTGCAGTCGGAGCATTAAATGCAATTTATGCGCCGCATTTTTCCAAAGCTTTCAACTTCTTAACTCGGCACTAATTGTGGCAACAGCTGCCGGCAGCTTGCAACTTATGGCATAATTAATCCTCTTTAAGGGGTTAATGCTCTCAGTCCACTAACCACAAAGTACAAACTACAGGATTAGGCCTTGGGGCCTTTTAAGCCTCCTCTGTTGCCTTTTTCGACATGCTAATCAAAAATAATTAAAGGCGTCAAAGCTTGCGGCTAAAGTTAATCAATAAATGTTGCAAGAGTGAGGTTAAGTGCGGCTTAAGATGGCTGCTAAGCAATTTGCAATTTGCATGCACTGCTGTGCGAGGTGTGTCACAGGAGTTACGACAAAACTGTGCACTTTGCAGCTAATAAGACAACATTTTTATTACTCTCTCCCTCTTTCTCAGCTAATGAGTTAAGCTAAGCAATAAACTTGTCAGCTTATGGGCGTGGCAAGGATGCTTGTGGGTTGTTATTAAAGTTGTTGCTGTTGTTGCATTTTAATTGCGACACCAGAGACGCAACTTAATGTGTGTTGCAGCTTCAACTGAACCGAACTGAAAGGAAGACACAAACACACAGAGGGATGCATTAGGGATGTTGCAAAGAAGGTTTGGTTACTTTTCACTCATGGCACGTCATTAAAATTTTAATGCTTGCCCCGCCTTAGTGACAATGTGCAATGGGCGTGGCTTTCACAGTTGCTCAGTCAATTGCAAAAACGCTTTCAAATGTCATTGCGACTGTCGGATGAGCTGTAAATAATTGCAGCGAAAAGCTGATTGCTATGAAACACACATACATATGCAGTGAAATATATGTAATAATTTGTAAGCTTAACTTTTTTCACTTCTCAGCAGTTATTTTATATATATTTGCTTGTTTAATGAGCCGAGCAATAACTTGACTTGTTCCTTAACTACATTTAAAGCCATCTAAATGATTCTGATTTATTTAAGGCAAATAATAAAGACACTTATTAGTAGCACAGAATGTTGAATTTGCACCGTCAGGCAGAAGTATGAATAATTAAAATTGAAATTCATACTGATGCATTTAATACTCAACCAATTCACACACACATATAATTTATTGAGGCAAATATTTTGACAGCGCATTGTTTGACTGATGAATGTGAGCCGCATTGTTGTGGCAGCTGTGTTTACCTATATTTCTGTGTGTGGGTGTGCACAATGAAAACCAAAATAAATAGTCTTATATTCAACGTTAGTTCTGTTGGTCTATGCTATGTGGTTGTATTCAAATGAATTGCCACAATGCGGGGCAACTGTAGTAGGTGTATGCCCCATGCAATCAACGCTCAGTGCACGTATGAGCAACAAATGTAATTAACTTTCAAGCCATGGCAACATTTTGTGGCATGTTGCAGCTGAGCGAACTATGCTGAATTATTCATGGCATTAAGACAAGTTGCTTGACCCAGCTGAAACAGAAACAGAACAGAAACAGAAGCTCAAGCATCTGACTTTGCCTTTAAGAAAGAAAATGGCAGCAGGTTCAACAAACTGCGTCACGTTGCGCCTAAAAGCATGCAACGTACTCAAGTGTGCGGTTACAAGTTGGGGCAACAGACGCTGACAAACGACAAATGCCAGTTAAAAAGGAAAGAAATAAGTATTTTACTGAGGCCAGAGAAATAGTCGTCAAGGGAAAAAAGGAAGTGTGTCCCAGTGGCAACAGAACTGGATGCAGAGAACCAGGACGAGTGGCATCAACAACCGAAGCATTGACTAACGAGCGCCTGTCTAAACTATATGCATGAGAAATGCCTAAGTAGGTTATATACCAAACAAGATGCATGACTAGCACATATCCTATCCTTTAAAATTAAATATAAAGATCGAGAAATAAGTTGCAGAGAATTTAAAGTACAAAGTAGAAAATTCAAATAAATCAATTGAAAGAATCGATTTAAATAATATCATATAAATAGCTTGTATTTTTCCGACTCAGCTTGTATTTTCATTTCAAAGTGAAATATAAAATTTTATTTTATTGTACGAATCAATTTTCAGTTGACGTAATATTTTCATATATTAAATTTAAATTATTTTAAATATGATGAAATGTTATGATTTTTTTCCTTTAACATATCCAAAAGGTTAAACAGTAGTAGGTAAAAGTTCAAAAGCCAAAATCCAAACTATATTAATAATTATTTTCACACTTTTATTGTAATTTTATGTTATTTTTTGACTTCCCATTTATTTTTCCTACATATATTTTTCCTATTTTTTGTATATTTTTTGTATTTCTATTCACAAACTATGCAATTTCCTATTTTTTTTATTTTCTTAGTATTATTTGCCAAAAGATTAATGGCAGTATACTAAAAGAAAATATAAATTAGTTATCTATATTAACAAAGTTATACTATAAGTATTGAAAATTCTTTGATTCTTTCTTCTATCCCACTTAAATTTGACTTAAGTTTATATCCATTTTTTACATTTAGAACAGATAACTACTCTCGTTTTCCCATTTACTTCAATTAAATATTCTAGAGCTGAAAAATGCTATTAATGTAGAAGAGTTGACCTGTCCACAATTACCAACATCTAAAGGGTGTGGTAAAAATGCAGCAACAAAAATCGTTGGTATTTGAACTTTTAAATTGTTGCCAGAGCCGCAGGACGAAGAGGCAACTGCAACAGCTTCAGCCTCGACCATAGTCAAGTTGCATCAACGAGAAGCGTGGCAGGAACTCAACCGAACTGCACTCAAGTTGAAGGCAAGTCGAAGTTGAAGTCGAAGTCGAAGTAGCTGTCAGTTCGTCCTTGCCGCGTTGCCATAATTGAAGTTCTGCCTGTAACCTGTCTTCCTCCCCACAGGAATTACCTGTTCGCCTCACTGATTCTCTGCCAGCTTGCCTGCCTAGTTGCCTAGTTGGCTCGTTGGCTCGTTGGCTGTTTGTCTGCTTGCCTAGCTGCCTTTGGCAAATTTGCAATTCAAAACGTTGTCGGCCTTTGAAGTGCATCTGCAATTTGAGTTGAGTTTTGGCTGAAAACGTTGCACTAATTGAAGTGCCAGGGCTGCATCAATGCGGACATTCAACAAGCGTAAACAACAATGTAATACGTTTGTTTTTAATTAAGCAGCCAATGAGACAACACTTGCCACAAAATACCGAAAGCTCTCTAATCAAATTTCACGCTAATCGGCAAATTTAACAGCCACAACAAAAGTGAACAAACGCCTTCCAAAAGGCGACGGCGAAGACAAATCAATTATTTTTTGAGGGATACCAAAATCAAATTATGGCTGCTTATGGCTGCCGTCTACATCTTGAATTTTGTGAGACGAGTGAGAAAAACTTTTATGGCACACTTTGCAGCAACAAATTGTCGTAAAGTTAAGCGAATTTATTGACATAAATTATGCAGCAGAAAGTCCCCTTAAGGGACTCCAACCCAAGAAACCGGGCCAAAACAATGCGCATAAAAAACAGAAACAGCCAACTGACAACAACAAAGACAGCGATACTTCGAGTCACAAACAAAATGGCGGCAACGAAAACAACGCGCAACACCAACAACTTTGACAATGACTTTTCGCTTGACTTCAAAAATGATATGGCCTTTGTTGTTCTCGTTGTTGCTGCTGTTGTTGTTGTGTCTTTAATTCAATCTACATGCTTGTCGCAACATCTTTGCTGTGACCGTAACAGGGCGTATGCGCAATAAGCCACATGACACGAATACACAGACACAGAGACACACAGAGTCAGCTGCCAGAACTCGAGAAGAAAAAAAAACAAAATCCAGACGAAATATCCAGTTAACTAATGTTATCCCCTCTATGCAGCCTCATTTGGATTAGTTCCCTACAGTATGTGTACACTGAAAAAAAAGAACAACTTCTAAAATCAAGAACATTCATCTTAAATATTTTGTTCTTAAAATCAGACCAGTTTAAGACCAAATTAATACAACTAAGAAGATTTATCTAAAAATTCGCAGTTCTTAATATAAGAATTAAAAATCTTAAATTGATTTGGTAAAAATCAAGTCGAGGGATCGAAACCCGCTCTAGCCAAGGAAAAAAACATATAATCGGAATATTTATAAACAAAAAAAAATCCAAAAAAAGTATAAATTAAAAAAAAAATAAGTTATAAGTTTAAAACACCTGCCTTAATTTTTTTATTTTTGGCTTGAGAATTTAAGACTGTCTTAAATTAAGAACTTATTCTTATTTGAAATGTTCTAAAAATCAAGATGTGTTCTCAATATTTAAGAATCTTATGTTCTCGACGCATTTTTTAGACCAAAATTCTTAGTTCTGAGATCAAAATCTTGATTTTAGAACATTTTTGTTATCAGTGTAGAGGAATTAGGATTGTGATATAATGCAACAAAACCATTTGTTTACAGTCACAGGAACACGGACATAGAAAGCAAAAGAGATGAGGAGACAAACACAAATAGAGACAGAGACAGATACGGAGACACAGACTTTGAGTAATGAATGCAGGACGGCAATCTGTAGACGGTAGGCAGCTTTGTGTCAGGTCTAAATCAACATATAACTCGCAGTGGCATTGCCAAGAAACACAAAAAAAGATTGAACCAAAGAGTAAGCTCAACTAACAGATATCCTGCAAAAGGAAAACTATTTTCATTTACAATTATCAAAGAAGTACACTGCCTTACATTTATACAACACCCAGACGGTTTCCATACTACAGGGTATGTGAAAGTCATCAATAAACGCACATATGTTTGCTGCCTGGCATAAACTCATTTCATTTTTGCTGAGCTGCTTTGCTTAACATTACAATCACAATAAATTTCAATGTCTATCGAATGTAGAGCTTCTAAACCGTCCAAACACTCTACACACGCCCACTCAAACACACACAGCAACACAACAACACAACTGATGGTGTGTGTGTGTGTGTGGCATGCATTATGTATTATGTGCGCTGTCACCAATAAATTCCCATGTAAGCAAGTGATATTGACAGCCTGAGTAGAAGAGCCAGCGACAGCGACGTTGAAAATTATATACACGTACTTAAAAGCAGCAACGGCAGCAACACAGGATTCTGGATTCACAGGATTCACAGGCTTTTCAGAGTGTACAACTTGGCATAACACATTCAGCAGCACATTCAGGACACATTCCATTCACACCGTCAATACAAAACAGATGCCCGCTGTTTACATAAACACGTTGGGTCAGCACACATACTATGTATATGTGTGAGTGAGTGTATGTTGTGCAACCTCAGATATTCCTATACACTGAGAGAAACAAAAATTGTATATATTTTTTAAATATCGACAATTGTTTAAAGCTAGCAGAAATTGCATCACTTGAATCTTGTTTCTGCATTTGGCATACAATAAACCATATTTACAAAACTATTTATTTATTTGAGAATTTTATTTATCTCTCTAGTTTCTCTCTAAAATAGAAACAAAAATATATTTTTTGCAACATACGAATCTTGTTTCTCATTCGTAAAAGGGAAAACATTTTAACAAAAATTCTTATTTATTTATTGCGTTCACTGTGTTTTCTAACTGAGAGAAGCAACTGATGAGAAGTTACAGAGCAGAAGAGGAGGTAGAATAAACATAACTAGGAGTTTGTTATTGCAGTCGAAAAAGGGTAAATATTTGTTTATTTATTTAGTAATTGCATTTCTCTATTTTTATTCTGTGAGTATGCTTTTTTACAATAAGAAAAGCAAACACCAAAGAAGACACATCTCTTAAAAGGAAACGGGAAAACGGAAAACAATATTTATTTATTTTCTTAATTTTTCTGTTAGTGTACAATGTAAACTGTTTTACACAGAGAAAAGAACTTGTACTTTTAGAAATATTTTTTGTAGAGAAAAAAGGCAGCACTTGGAATTGGTTATTTACATGCGAAATTGGCAAAGCAATATATCTAACGTTATTTATTTGTAAAAGCTATATTTTTCTTGCAGTGTACCAAGTAAGCTTTACCTCTATGCCATGCTAATGCGTCTCCTGTGGTGGTCATGTCAATCGATGTTAATTTATTGTCAATGCGCATTTACCAAATGTGTGGAATGTGTGACACAAATACCAACTGAGCAGCCAGCTTCTGAGTGAGTTGTGTGTGTGTGTGTATTGTTGTGCGTGTGTGTGTATATGTATATGTTTGTATTTGAGTATAATTGTATGTTGTGCCTCTGCCGAAACACGTGTGCCATGTGCACGTTATTAATCAAGAACGGGACGACAGTCGAGAATTGTGCATGCCACATGCAACTGCAACTGCAACAGCAGCAACCGCCTTTGTGCAACGTGCTGCGAATGTTGTTGCTGTGGCTACAAATCCAATGCAATGCGGCTTATTACGACAACAGCAATGGCAATAACAACAACAACAACAACAATCACAGCAGCAATGTGGACAATGAATACCGAGGATATAGCTGGAGGACCAAAGCTTGCCCCCTGTCTGATTATGTTGCAGGTTGGCTTTGCAACACACAACAACGCAACGCAGCAACGCAACTATGCAGATATTTGCATATTTGCTCAGTTGCAGCAACAGCAGCCGCAGGAAAATCTCATTATCTTGTTGACACGCCTCACAAAAATGGTCAGCAAGCCTCTCCATGGATATTCCTGCCACAAGTGAAACATGTGTTAAATGTGGCGCAGCTTCAACAACTAGAACAATCATAAATCATGTGGCATATGCGTTGATTAACTCAAACTTCTGTTGATTAATCTATTTAGACATAAAACAACTACGAGTAGAATGACACATTAGGCTTCCAAAAATGTATCATTATTTATAAACAGACGCGGGACAGCAAATGCCAAAGGACAAAGAGAAAGCATTTCGTTGTAAATCATTAATAATACGCTGAAAGTTTCTAATGACATTAGCTGAAGATTAAAATGAAGCAGCAACAACTGGCAGTGTTGTATAACAATGCAAAAAATCCGTAAGACAAGAAACGTTTAATTAAAATGAAACAAAGGAGCTTTGAGAATAATAAATAAATTTTAGACAGAGCTCGTCTAATGAAAATGCTTAATATTAATCTTGACAGTGCTGTGTAATTATGTATCATTAATAAAAAAAAATAATAATAATAATTGATAATTGTTTCAAAAGAAAGCTTCTTGTAATCAGGTTTTAACATTTAAAAACTTTGAAAGCGTAAAAGCTGTTGCCTAAATTAAAAAAGCGTTTATTGGTAGTGTTGGGTAACAATACAAAAATATATGGAATAGCGATCATTCAATAAAAATATATATAAATACTCAGCAAATAATTGAAAATGGTTTCGAAAGCTGCTTAAATTATTAGCCAGACAAGCTTTCTGAACTTTTCAAGAGCAGTAGTTTAACATTGTTTACTGCGGAATTAATCTGGAAACATTCAGCTAGTCTCATTTGGATTTAAAATAAAGCCCAGTGGAGCAGCAGCATTTCATGACATTTAAGCCATTTCTGGCCACAATACTTTAATATTTTGAGTGGCCAAGTGGAGAAATAGATGAACCTACACTGATAAAAAAAATGTTCTAAAATCAAGATTTTGGTATCAGAACTAAGAATTTTGGTCTAAAAAATGTGTCGAGAACATAAAATTCTTAAATTTAGAAAACACATCTTGATTTTAAGAACATTTCATATAAGAATAAGTTCTTAATTTAAGACCAAACAGTCTTAAATTCACAAACCAAAAATAAAAAATAAGGCAGGTGTTTTGAACTTCAAACTTATTTTTTTATGCATACTTCTTTTTTTATAAATATTCCGATTATATATTTTTTCCTTCGCTGGAGCGGGTTTCGATCTCTCGACTTGTTAACCAAACATTATTTTCTTCATATTAAATATGACATATTTATATTTTCTTATCAATTTAAGTTTATTAATTCTTATATTAGGAACTGCGAATTTTTAGATTAATATCTTAGTTTTGTTAATTTGGTCTTAAAATTGTCTTATTTTAAGAACAAAATATTTAAGATGAATGTTCTGGATTTTAGAAGTTGGTCTTTTTTTCAGTGTAGAGAGTTCTCATTGTTGAAGGTAGTTTAATCACTATCAAGCAGGCACCTTGTCGCAGTTGTTGGCTGCTGTTGCCATTGTTGTCGTTGTTGAGCTTAAAGAGCAACGGAGCGTATAATAAATTGCATTTGCTTGAACGTAAGTTAGCAGTGATAGTTGGAAAGGAGAAGAAGGTGTGGCATGAGGAACTGGGCGACTGATTCATACAGAGACATGAGTAGCGACGTTGGCGTTTGTCAGTTGCATAAAAATGCCAACTCATACGAAGCAGGCAGGACATGCCAACTCAGCCAGGACATGCAGCGTCGCAACGGAAATGGCGCAGAAAGAAAACGTCCAAGCAGGCGGTGCAGAGGGGAAATTAGAAAATGCCACAGTGCGAAAATGTGAAGCACCAGAGAAAAGAGACTGAGATAGAGAAGGGTTAGAGAAAGATAGGTAGTCAGCTGGACTGACAAACGCTTTGACTACGGGCTTTTGGCCAGCTCTAAACAACAAAAGTTGGCAACTATTTTGCCAGCTTTTTGGTCCTTTTTGGCCGAATCTCAGCCGTTGAACAAATAGCTAAATATGCCACACATTCAACTCAACTGCTTTTCGGGACTTTGGCTTATGCAAATTCATGTTAAGGCACATTGAAGACAGCACACACTCGTGTTGATTTAGTAACAGAAGCGGTGCACAAAAGCATGCAACGTGCCCCGCATCGCTGACAGATTGAATTACGCGCCATTCTGTATTTTATTTTATTTTATTTATTTCTTTTTTTTGTTTGTTTTACTATTTTTTCTATTTGGTTTTATTTCGGACTTTTTTTGTAGCAAGTTTTATTTGTGTTTCTGTATTTGTGGCTGCTTCTTTGAGTCAAGAGTTGAGTGGGTAAATAAAAATGGCAACGGCAGCGACATTGGAAAAAATGTTTAATTAAATTCACGCAGGCAATAGAGAGGAAATCGGAAACCGAAAGAGAATTTAATTAAACTTTTTTTTTGCGAGCAGCGAATCAAAGTGAGAAAGAGAGTCGAATAAGGGCGAATGACAATGTCAGCGCAACGCATTTTAATTAGTTTTTTTTGAAGTGTAGATGAGTGTGTGTGGTTGTGTGTGTGCTAAAAACAAATCAAAAAGTCTGCGCCAACAATTGATGCAACCGCGGTGTGAGTGTGTGTGTGTTGGGTGTGTGTGGTGTGTATTTTCAATGTATGTCGAGCAGCCGCTGTCAAAAAACTTTCAAACAAATGTCGCTCACATGCCAAACACACACACACACACCGCACACACACGCACAACACAAGTGGCAGCCTGTACAACAACAAAAGGTGTGTGTGTTTTGTGTGTTTCTCTCTTTTTTATATTTTTTGTGTAACATTAACATTTCATGCGCATAAACAAATGAGTTTTCAACGCCAACTTTTGATTATGTAAGCTGCCATTTCAGGCCAAAACGTAAAGATTCTTTATTCTTGGCAAGGGGTATCATGAGTTTGTTGTAAACTTTGTAAAGTGTAAACGAAGGCAACTCTGCATATTTAACGAGTAGATACGAATAGATACTGGAATATGTTAAACTTGCTGCCTGCTAATCTAAACAATAACTTTGTCTTCAACTTTTGTTAGCCAAAACTTACAAGTATTTTATATTGGCCAAATAAAAATGAACAATTTTAGGCATTAAGTTATTCATAGTTCTAAATATTAAGTTGGTTTGGAAAGAGCATTTCCGCTTTCGTTCATCGAAAACTGCATTTTTTTCCTAACATTTTTTCATGCACATCATTTAAGCTTGTTCTTAAATTCAAGAGCAAAACAGCAAGCCATAAAAAGATGGCCAAAAGCAGACAGTTCTGTATGTAGTATTTGTAGTAGTAAAAAGCTAAAGCTGACCGCATACTTACATAACAATAAGTTTTTTATAGCAGTTTACAAATGGGATTTTAATATGCACACAACTCCATGAAATATGCAAATGCCATAAAAACAGGAAACGGAACTTAAATAAGCTTAAAAGTCCACATACATAGTTTTAATGTGAACCAATGAACTGTCTTTAACTATCATTAGTGAACTGATTACTTTATCTATATAGTTTGCAGCTGAATCAGCTAAATCAATTCAGAGCAAACAATCAATTTGTTGATTCTGGTCAAGAGTTGACTCATGAATTTCTCAATTTCGTTAATTTAAATTCAGATTTTGGTATTGAGAATGTGAACTTACCCCGCCATGTCCGCCGGATCCATCAGTGCCATCATCATCGATATAAATTTCATCTCGGTGCGCTGATGTTGAGGAGGACGATGAAGGCGCTGATACCGAAGGTTTCACAGATTTCTGTAAATAAGATGAGAGTAAAATTTATAAGAAAATAAATTCGTATCAACCATGACGAAAACTTTTTTAATTTGCACCAAATGCAAAGTTTATTTGCTGTTTTTTTCTTATTTTGCGTCTCCGTAATATGCAAATATTTTCATTTCATTAATTAAAGAAAGAAATTGGAAATAATATTGTGGAATTTGTAGGAATATTCAAGAAGCATCTGGAAAGTGCTTTGTCGATTTTTTTCAATTATTTTATCGCAAACAATTTGCATGGCAGCGCATAAAACAATTAATTAAGAACAATGCAAATGCAACAATAACAACAGTCATTGTAAAACAAATGCATTTTTAATTATGCAACTGCAAAAATCAATGAACAATTCAAATTGTATCGTATGAATGGAAAACGAAGAAGCAAGTAAAGGGAAATACTCTAAACTGGGAATATGCGACAAAGAGATACCCTGTATATTTAATAATATTTGAGATATGTCTTAAACGGTCTATCTAACCATGTGTAACACCTGGACATGGTCAGATTGACTCCACTGTTTAGTATCGCAGTTGCCTCGTTTTGTTACCCACATTTGCACAATTTTATGATAGAGTTGAAGCCATTTTTATGGCTACAGGGTATAAAAAACCATTAACAACTGCTGGTTGCATAATTAATGCTCTGCACAGTAGGCAGCTCTGTGCCTGGGAAAACCTCAGGCGAGTCCTGTGCAACCTCATTAGGGTCACGGGTGGTGCAAAGTTTACGAGCCAAAAAATGAATTTACCAAACATAAACCAATTTTTATAATCCCTTTCAGACAGCTTAAATATTCAACGCGATGCATTGCAGATTAGCTGAAGTCAAAGTTGTGCAGTTGAAACCACCAGGTTAAGCTCGACAAGGAGTCACATTTCCACTCCCAGTCTCTTCCTGCTTTTGCACTCTGACATTGTCATTCATTCTAGGTTTTTGCTCATAGGTGTGAATAACCTCGCACTCGTTGCAGATACAAAAAAGGAGAAACCTCAGAGATAAACACTTTATCTTTAGCTTCAACTTGCAGCTTCAGCTTTGTGGTTGGTTGAGTTGAGTTTGAGTTTGAGTTGCCAAGTTTTGCATTTGTGGCAGGTCCGTGACAGCCCAGGACAGACAGCATCTTTTGCATTAATACTTATGAGGGGGCCGCCTTCTTACTTGGCGGCTTTTATAAAGTTTGTCTCTGTGGCAAAAGTTGAATGCCTCGCAAAATGCATTTACCATGTCTTTGGCACCATAACGAATTGTAATCTACATTTATAATATTATGGCCTACGTCTCATGTCACTAGTTAAGTTGATTAATGCCTTTGACTATATGCCTGTTACCTGGCACTTAAGTAGAGTTATATAAAGTACTCCATTAGACAAACAAAGTAAAATGAGTTAAATCCAAAGTGAAGCAAGTAATGAGATATAAAACAATAATTAAAAGAAACAAAATGCAAAATGTTGTCATTAAATAAATAATATTTTGATGTATATATTATAGTTAAATTACTTAAATTTCAACTGATATTCAACTGAATTTCATATTTATACTGGAAGTTAGAGATATTTTTGAAATTGACATTAATATCTATGCATTTTAAATCAATATATTTTATAATATTATATAAATATTATATTTTAGTTAGTTAAGAAGAGTCTGCTAAATTTAGATATCTTTTAAGTTCGCAAAAAGTTAATGTAATTGTAATTTGCTGTCAATTGAGCGGAGTTTCTGACTTGCCTTTAAATTATTCATCAAGTGTAAAGGAATAAAAGGAATTTTTTGTTTAAGGAATGATATGATTTTTTTTATAAGCAATTTTCGTTTTATATTATTCAGTATTTGTGAGCAGTAAAAGTTTTGAGAATTGCGAACCGTTTATGCACTGCCACGACACATTTTTTGGGGGCACTCAACAAGAGGAATTTATTTTGAAAGTATTGCCAAACATATTTTGCATATTTCTTTGATACATACATATATTTTTTTCTATATGAATTTTAACTGGCAACAATTTGACACAATGGTATCCCATTGGGAGTGGGAGGTGCAACGCCAGCAGTATTGTGTTGCAAGTGTGCAGTGTGCAACAACGAGAAAGTAAAGCAACACCAATTTGGGTGGCACTTTACGACAAATGGGGAAAATCAAAACAGTTTGTCGCTTTTTCTTTTAAGAGCTGATAAAAGCAGCCACGCCTCCCCTGCCCCCAGCGATAAATCAATATAAATATTGACAGTTTACAGTTTTTTATGCGCTTGGGCGTGGCAGGGCGTCAATATGTATATATACTCGCATATAAAAATAATTCTTTATACCAACAAATAATATTAATTTGCTTGCCAAGAGCTGCGAAAATATTTTGCATTTTTATTTACCATTGACAAATATTGGAAAACGTTTCTTGTTTTGACTTTTTACACTCTTCTCTGTTTTAAATAAATACTTGTTTTTGCAGCTGCAATTCCCAAATTTATTATTGTACTTTATTTGCAACATTTTTCCATCAATTTACCAAATTGAAATCTGCTCATGCTTTTCCTATGAATGCAGATGCAATACATGATATGCTAAAGTAATGCCAACATCAAACATGTAATATTCATCAATTCAATTCATGTGGTAAAAAAAAAACGAGTTTACAATAAGCAAAAATTGTGAATTTAATGCATTATAAAATATGTCTTAATTCATGATTGAACATTTACAATTCAAATTACTATATTGACATTTTTAATTGATATTAATTTATGTTAAAATATGAATTTTAAGTAGAGTAGACTTTTGAATATAATTTAAATATAAAATAAATGTCGAAATTGATTATATAATATTTATTAATAAATACATAAATAAAAGCTATTTCGAAAACTCATTTCTGAATGTCAGTTGCAGTCGCAAGTCTATCAAAAAGGGGCGTGTCAGCTGTCAGCTTTACAAATGGAAGTTAAAATTCAATGCGCCACAAAGTAGGCAATGCAATCTGTAGAATAAGTATACGCAGCGTGTACAACATATGCAACTAAAATTCAATAAATTTTCGACTGTCTGTGGCTTCAAGTCACACAATAAGACAAGATGGCAGCTGAATGATGAAATACATCACAGCATATTAAACTTGAATGCCTGTCTTGTTAGGCTTAAATTCAGTCAAGCATTTGCCATATGCCAAAAAATATACATAAATAATATATAAATACGTCGACACTTCACAAACTCGTTATACATTTTCATTAGGCGTCCGTCTGTTTGGCTTTTCCATTCCCACTCCCACTCCCTCTCTCTCTCTCTGTCTTTCAGTCATGCTGCCTCTGTGTTTGGCTGCTTAGCCATGCGTGAGTCTTGGCCATTAAGGTGTCAAGCAGTTTGCTACGGTATGATGTGATGTGTACTGTGTGCTGGGGCAACTGTTTTGGCCTTTGGGCTTCGACAAATAAAAGCAAATCAAAACTTATTATGCTAGGCACACACATATACACACGTGTGTGTGTGTGTGTGTGAGCTTGGAGACTGTGTGCCAAATCTGAGGCTGTACTTTATTGATGTGTGAGTATGTGCGTTGGGGAAAACTTTTATGTTTATAGTAGCAATAAAAACAACAACAGAAACAAACAAAAACAAAAAAAAGGAGAGAAGAAAAGTTGAGAGAAAAAAAACCTTGATGGCCATTTTCCGCTCGAATTTGTGCATAAAACTAATTGAACAGCAAAATTATTGCATCTCTCGAGGGACAAATAAATATGCAGTGCAAGAATAAATAACAACTTGTTATGTTAACATCAGTGCTAATGAGTGTCAAATATTTGAAATAAAAGCCAAACAATGCAATTAGTTCAAAAATTTTGAAATCATCATAAAAGAAAGAAGCTGACAGTTAGAAAGGCAGCTAAACGAGAGCACACTCATATGTAAATAAGGCTAAAAGGTATGTGCCTGTGTGTGTGTGTGTTTGTGGCCCTGAGTGTTTGACTGTCAAGACTTGACATGAAAGCCAAAGGCGGAAATTGTTTGCACACGCATGCACGCACACATCCACATACTTTGAGGGAAACTGTGGGCCACAATAAAAGCTGAATTGACAGTGGGCAGGCAAATAGACTGACGAGACAGACTGCAAGATGGGACAATGCAAAAACGGGCAGATATGACAATGCTCAAAAGTATGCCACAAATATGAAACACACACATACTCACACACAGACATACGCTGTGTAACACTGACCTACAGAGTTGCCAGGTGTGCAATTGCCATTTGCATACGTATACAATTCAAATATTTTTATAACTTACATGTTAAGTATACGCAGCTTGAAGAGTGCGCGCCTAAAAGCTGGCAACGCTTTACGTTTGTTTTTTTGCGCCTTTATGCGATTTTAATGTCTGCAGATTTGCGGGGGGGGTTTTATCACAACAATAACGGTACACACGCACACACACTCAAGAGCGTAACGACTATCACTGTAAAACTGTAAAAGACGCGCTCAAGCGCTACGCCTGACAACCGAACACTTTACCAGAATGTTTCAAACTGACGACGCCGCTATCTTTTAGCCGCCTGCGAGTGCCAAGTGGCAAGTGGCAAGCAAGCAAGCTGAAAAGAGAGCGCCAAATGTTGTGATAAAAAAAATACACGCACACATTAACATACGTATGTACATATACATACATAGACACGTATACACGCATGCAGAGGAGCAGAGATATAAGCTGGGGTGCCAAAAATGCTTTTGGTCCACTGGAGGCGAAACAGGCGTACAAATTGGGTCGGTTCAGCTGTTTGTTGTTCTTGCCATTCCGGAAGCTGCAAAATGTCCGCTCTCTGCGCATGCTGAACTGACAAAGCTTAGCTTCAACTTGCAGTCTAGATACAAACCAGTTAGCTAACGTGATATACAAAGCAGCTTTTGTTTGCTGTTGCAAACATTAGCCAAGTCAGCAACCAAGTTGAGCAGCTGTAAAGTTATCACAGCAATGCAGCAGATGTCGCTTTGATAGCTGCTATTTAACAACCATCTCAACTGTTAAGTTACATAAGCAATATGACAGTTGTCATAATTCAGCGTTGCCAAAGTCCTTTCGCTGTTGAGTTCCAGTGTCATACAATAGATGGCGCTAGAACTATTACAGTAATGCAAATCTGAATTAACAGAACTGTAAACTCTAAGATGGCGCGTAGCTTAAATAAAAATGGAGTTCGTCCTTTTTTTAGAAACTAATGTTGCCACACGTTTCAAAGCGGTGGCGCCATCTTTTCTATGTTATGCGAAACATAAATACGACATCTATGTTTAGAGAAAATTGTGTGACATTACTTATTTAAATCAAATGTAAAACAGATCTGGCAAACTTTAGTTAATAGCAACAAATGATAGAGTGTAAAGAATAATGGTTATTTGCAGCAATAAGAAAGTCAATTGGACAAAAAGTTGCCTCGTTGCCATCTCATTTCCGTTTATTCAGCGCCTGTCGCACAACGCAGAATGAATTACAAGTGTCCATCTTCATAAAACAAGGCAACGGAAGGTGCCTGTCAAATGGACAGAGGACGCAGGACAACTCAGGCAGACGACACTGTGCGCTTGGCTTTTCCTATTAGTTTCGTTTAATTTGGGCCATAAATTACATTTTTCATCTACTTAATACTTTTAATGATTTTCCGCGGGATGTCGTTGTTTTTTCTCCTTATTTTTTCCTTTTTTCTGTGTGCTACTTTTTACATTTTTAAACTTTGTCACTGACTATATATTATGAGAAGTGTGAACAGACGTGGGAGGGAGAGGGGACGGGGGGATGACAGTTGACAGGTGCGTAGCACTTGTAAAAGGAAACAGCTTAAGGTTAAGCAGCTTTAATGAGCTTTGGAAAACAGCAAATGCCTGTGGCAAACTTTAAGTTCACTTAATTGTAATTAAAGAAAAGAAGGAAAATCCAAAGGGACACACGGACACATATTTAGTGGTCTCAGAAACATTTGCCTAAGGCCAAGTAATAAAAATAAATTATTTCATCTAATTAGCAGCTAGAGAGACGCTGACAGAAGCTTTGAGAAATAGAGCAAAACAAAAGACGAACAAAATAGAGTCTTTGATAAATGCACAACACTCACGTATGGGGAGAGGGGGTAGGGGACTTGACCAGTCCGAGAAAATAAAAAGGGAAAGTACAGGCTGCCTACAGTCATGCATTCAGACTCTTACCGAGATATATGACCACTGGCGAAGTGCATTTAACTGTTCGGGTTCTGTCTGGACGGCATAAATCAATTTTAATTGCTGTGCAATGTGCAAAGTGGCTAAAATAAAACAGCTAAAAGTGTAGCCAAAACAGAAAGCAGAAACCAGAGAGCTGAAACCAGGAAGCAGGATGTGGCCAAGAACTCTGGTTAGAGCTACGAATACTGAGCATCGTGTGCAGTTCATAAAACTCGAATCTCGACTGTCTGGGTCTATGCAGCTATCAAACAAAGCAAAATTAATGAGCCAAAATTGAATTGGCCAAAATGTTTGGGGTCAAATTCAATCAACGCGCATTTTCATAAATTCTGCATTTTGCATAAATTTTGAACCAAAATGACAATTGCATGGCGAATATTGGCTGAAAACTAATTTGCAATAAATGCTATAAATGGAAATTGGACAAACACAGACAGAGTTCCATAAATAGTTAACTAGCTCTTTACACCAATACTAAGCTCTGCTTCTGCCTTTCTCTCTGTGTGTGTGTCTACCTTGCACACACTCAGACACAACTGAATAGAACATGGTCTCAGATAAATGCCTGGCTTGAATAACTATTTTACATTATTAAAGCCAACTTGCAAGAGCACTTCACTGGCAAATACCCTGTGACTGTTAATACTTTATTTAAAATTTGAACTGCCATAACTTTGTCAAAAGTCAATCAATTTCCATACGCAATGTAAATTTGTGCATGATTTTATCTCTAAATTCAATCTGCATTTAAATTTTGGTCAATTTAGAAATTTTAATTTTTTTTTGAAAATTTCGAATATTTACATACTTACCCCTTTGTATTTTTCGAAAAAAATCGAAATTTTCAAAATTTTTAAAATGAACAAAATTTAAATGCAGAGCGAATTTAAAGGTAAAATCATGCTCAAATTTACATTGCGTATGAAAATTGATTGACTTTTGACAAAGTTATGGCAGTTCAAAGTTATCAAAATTGCTCAGTAGCTGCGACGTTCAGATCCGAAATTAACCCTTATAAATGAATCGGTTACTAAACGGATATTTCGGTGCAGTTGAAAAAAATATTTTCGGTTACGGTTTCAGTTACGGTTAAAAATTTAAATCGGTTTTCATCGGTTAAAGGTTACGGTTTCGGTTATGGTTTTAATCTCTTTTTAATCTTCTTTAAATTTATTCGTTTATTTCAACTTGTATATATTTTTGTAAATCTCATTTTAAATACAAAATATATTATTTTTGCCGACTGCTATAGTGACGTAAATAAATAAATAAAACTTCATAATTTTACAGGGTATAGATAATTTTGGCTTAGTTAAATGGCTGTCGAGAGCAAAGATTAAATTTGATTAAACGTTATTCTCATATCCGGCAGTTGACAACATTCAACTGCAAGCAACTTCAATTTCTCAGGTGACCCCAGACAACCGGCAACTTCACAAAATTACCTTCATTTAAATGTTGCATTTGCCATGCCACACACTATTTTGATAATAGTTTCATGAATGGATAGAAACAATCATTGCAAGTAAGTGAGATGCATGTAAGATAAATATATATTGGCAATTTATATAATATGCAGGCACAGAAATTACTTAAGTACTCTGTTGAATCTTAGTTTAATTGACTAGACTTTAAGCGAATTTGCACTGCAATTCTACGAGTTGTAATTAGCCATCAATGGTTTCATCGAGGTGTCATCTGATTTATGTAAATATAAACAAAAACACGAAAAACAATTCAATCGCCCAAATGTGTCGCATTACACAAATTAATGTCATAAACCGGGTTCAGAGTTCAGTATTTAATTAGTCGCCGCAATTGCTGCACATTTTTCATGCTAAATTTAGAATGTTCGACTATTAGATACTCTGGATGATAGTCTATTGAAATTAATTTAGTTAAAATCCAGAATTTAATATGAATTATAAAAATGGAATTAAATTCATTGACATTCATTGAATTTATGTTTCATTTGCTTACAATTTCCATATACTTTAAATTTATTCCTAAGCTTAGTTGTACTTTCTTATCTATTGTTATACAATCTGGAAAGTACGTCTTTTTATTTCTGCGAAATTAATTAAACGTTACTGATGCCCGTCTAGTCTGTATTTAAAATATAGGGTATCAATATGAATTAACTGAGAGAATTTAGCATAAACAAAAATCCAATTAAAATTTGTAATAACTTATTTAATTAAATTGATATGCATAAATCGTGCTCTATGCTTTTTTGAAATGCAGTATAATAAAAACACAAGTAATTAATTTCTCATTTGTGTTTGTCTCTCTTGTTTTGCTGCAGTGTTTATATTTTTTTTTCTCTACAATTGATACTGTTTGTGACTGGTAATTGATGTGGCTGCTAACACGGCGTATACGCAATGCTGCGTGTGCACAAATATCATAGCCATCGCAATGAACTTGGCCAAAATACGAGTTTTAGCCAGGCGGAAAACCAAGTGGCGCCGCATAAACAACAAACGAAATTTTACAACTTGCAACGAATTGCAAATATTTTCACGGTAAAATATGTGAAGAATCTAGCCCCATACTCCACCCACACACACACACACACACACATACACACACGCATTTTACTGTCAAGCCTCGCCTCTTGTCTATGGTCTGTTTATGTCCTGCCCAGTTTTAGTTAGGAAATAAACGCCACGCGCATAGAATGTCATTTTTAATTAAGTTAAGAGCCTGTTCAGTTCGCTGGTTTGAGTTCATTATTCTATACAAACTGTCACGCCCACACGCACGACAGTTAGCCAGTCAGTCCCGCTTTTATTAGGTGCATGCGTCGTGTAATGTGAATTTATAGAGGGCCTAAACCTCTCGACACGTAGACAGATCAGCAATTAATGCAAGCGTGCAATGCGAATTTTGGCAACGAGCCAAAAAACAAATTTGGTATCGCAGCATTTAAAATTTTGGTGGCAAACATTTTGTTGATATGCCAATGACATTTGCTAAAAGTACTAAAAAAGGTAACATGACAAATTACAGCATGCTTAGTTATATTTTTTGGTTTATCGAAAGATATGAAAATGCTTGTCATATCAATAAACAATAAAGCCAATTATATACAATAGTTGTATTTGGTTAATTGCTCGAATATTTAATTCCACATCTATAATTGGCGGAAATAAACAAAAATTTATTTAATTACCTTATTCCTACTTGCACAATTAACATAATTGCCTTATTTTGCTAGTATATTTCTATGTAATTTTAAGCTTGCAAATCAACTAATAATTTTAAAAATTAAATTATTTCTGATAAGCAAGAAAATATGACCAGAAAATTTTAGATTTTTTTAAAATGAGATTTAAAAAATAGATAATATTTACTAGTTAAAATTGACATTAAAATTTAATATTCATTAGCGAAAATTGCAGTCAATTATTTATAAAATTTGCATTTGCAATTAAACACATTATTCTGAATTAACAATGTATTGCAATAATTTCAATCACCAATAAATATAAAGCCCACACATCTCATTTTCAAGATTAATCTAAGGCTTAAGTGCCAGTTTGTTAGCCATCTAACGAGTGTTATATTCAAGTGAGGAAATGGTTAGAAAAAATATGTCTACCCACATTTGTTAAGGTTAAGAGCTTTCACTTTTAATCGTAAATAACTGCTTACTGCGTGCGTTGTCCCTTTACTTTTTCTGTGATAATGACACACTACAAAATAGCTACCAAATACACATACACATACTCACATTAAATAAAAGAGAGAGAGATACCTTTAAGGCCCATAAGGTTTACTCAACTTCAGAAGCCACAAAATATGTGCCCAGCACTTTTTGTTAAGGCGCTCGCATAAATTTATAAAACGATTATAGAAGATTTGCCAACTTAAGAGGGAGTTAACCTATATATACTTATATATTCCGAGTTAAAACTGTGTGTGTGTGTGTTTGTGAGAGTATATATATGTTTTGATAAGGCTTAGTCATAAATAATGTAACTGCTAAGCCTTTTGGGTATTTACGCTTGTGTTGTTAACAAACTTTTATGCCGAGAGCAGCTTCAACTTACCTGAAATGAGAAAGGGGGAGAGAGAGAGAGAGTACAAATTAGTCAGTGTTGTTATTTGGCAACAAGTTTTTAAGGAGTTGCTGTCATTGCAATTCTCCGACAACTTTTGCTCTGGTAAAATAATATTTGGCCACAACAAAGTGCATTTAATTAAGCAAGAATGAAATGCAGTCAGCGAGAGGCACTAAAAAGAACACAACAGCCAGAGAATGTTGACTGAAACTGAGTAAATGTTTAAAATAATACCCTGTAATCTGGCTTGAAGTAAGATAACAATAATCTCAGAGAATTTGAGTAGATAAGATAATATAGACAGTTTTCAAAAATAGTTATTTAAATAAAATTAAAAAATGTATTAAAACAATTGAACTAAAAGTTGCTAACTTGTGTATTAATATCAACAATATGCAGGGTATTACGAGTGATATAAGACAATGATGTGACAGCTGGCAAAGTGGAATTTTCTTCATCCTGTTTTCTCTAGCATTTGCCTTTGCCATTGTTGTAGTTATTGTTGCTGTTGTTGTTGTTGTGTTGGCTCATTATTTAGCAGACTGATTAAATTAGAATGCGCACACATACATATACGTATATATACACGCACACAGCATTATTTGCATGTAAATGCAGTGCATACACACGCCCACATTGAGCTGCAAGGGGGGTGGCATTTGGATAACTATGTAGAGAGAGAGAGAGTGAGAGGGAAAGAGTGAGATAGAGATAGAGTCCTGTGGCAACGTTTGCTGTCAGTGCATGAAGACGAAGCTGTTTTAATGAGTTGGCAATTAGCATATCACAGCATACACGCACACACACATCATCCACACACACACATCACACACACACATACGCATGCAATCAAGAAACACACAAACTCGCAAACATATATATCTTTGGCATGCTTGGATGCAGTTTTGTTTTATATTATTATTATTATTTTAGCTTTGCTTGTTTTTGTCTGTTTACGGCATACGTTTAAAGTTGCATATTTAAAAGTTTTTGACGGCAACAACAACAACAACAACAATAACGATAACGATAACAACAAATCACAGACAAACTTTAAAAATTTGACTCGCTGAAATGTATGCTACAAAAAAGTTTATGTTAGCAACGAAGCGGTATCTTATATCCGTGAGCATGAAACTATGGGAGATTATACTATTTTTTTGAGAATTAATTAACATCAAGAAAGAAACACAGTTTTTTGACTAGTTTTTTTTTAGCATCGGGCTTATAATATTTATAGAAAATAGCGCTGGGAAAATGGGCGTGATATTGTCTTATTTTTTAATAAGGCATATGCAAATTTTCTGTTTTTCAGAGTTGCAGGTTTGGTAAAAAATTATTCAAGACAACTATAACATATAGCTACGATAGAAACAATTGGTCAGGATACAAGTTTTCTATAAGAAACTATTTCGTTTTCTAAGATATTTGGACCAAACTCAGATATGAAATATTCTATGACACATAAGCCAAAAATGATCCATAAACAATTGTTTTCATATACTTGTGTTTAATAAATTTATTCCAAAATATAATGGTAAGCATTCCCATAGTCCGTATCTGTTAGTGTTAGAGTTTCTTTGCAAGTATATGTGATATTTCATTTTCAAGCGTCTTAGCCTCAAAAGTTTTGCACTTGTTAATGCATGTGAGTTGCGCCCAACTTGCAACACCGTTTTATGCAAAAGCTGTTATTGTTTACAGACTCACATATACACACTCACATACACACTCACTCGACACACTTCAAAAAAATGTGTGTAACGCGCTGAGTAAACGACATAAAAATTACAAGTAGCAAACATCTTTTCTCTGTATAAATTCGAACGCATTGCAAAAGCGCTACATATAAAAATAATCAACTGGTAGATACCCTGCAATAAATGCCAACTATTCAGCTATATACCCTTTATGCATTTATTTTGTTTAGGTCAACATTTATATTTATCCATTTATTAGAAAAGTTTGCAGTTTTGTTATTGTTTTTTTGGTAAAACTACATGACTGAATATAACTAAAATTTGCATAAAGTTTTGGGTATTAGTCAAATCCATTTAATGGTGAGTTGAAATTAGAAACATGTACATATATTGTTAAATAAGAGTCAAATATTTTGATCGATTATTTATGCCGATTGATTGACATTTGCAAATATTGAAATTGATGGAAATGTCAAAACACAAATGAAAATGCAGATATTAAATGGGTAATAAATTTGTCAGTTTATCTATATATATAAACACACACGTAGTGATTTGGGTAATTCACATTGCAATTTAGACAATCCTAATTCAAACCAAACACAATTCACCTTTGATTATCGCGAGTGTCAATTTGTCTAAAGGTCATGAATGTGCGTTTATCTAATTAATAGCCTGCCAATGTCATGATGTGCGTGAGTGTGTGTGTGTGTGTGTGTGTGTGTGAGAGTGTTGAGACATCAAGTGGTACATGCTCACACGTCTAGCGCACATTTGTCTGCCTTGAGATGAGGCTGGAAACATTTTAATTAGAGAACGAGGCGTGTGCGACGCTTCAAGCGACAGCCGAAAGTTTTGAGCCAAAAATAAACGAAGTTTACACGTTGTCAAATACGTGAATTAACAATTAAGTCTAGTTAAAGTGTAGATGAAAGCAACAATTAAACAAGTTTGTCAGCATTTAACTAAAAGTCATCTTAAATTTGACGTTTCAGTCAGTTTATCAAGTTCACAGACTAATCATGTTATCAGTTGACGTGTAAACTTTACTTTTCGGAAAGTATTGCGAATTTCAACTTGAGGCATAGAACAACATCAACAAGACGAAGAAAACGAGGTTGGAATTTAATTAAAAGTTTAAAGCATACCTAATAAATTTATGTAAATTATGACACATTTTCTAATTAAAACTTACAGGTTCAGCCTAGACCGAAATGATTTGAGCTGAGCTGTCTTTAAGATAAATCAATTTTACTTTCATATAGTTTAGATATAGGATAAGTAGTATTTGATAAATTCGAATGAGTTGTTGTTCTCAATTTGCCTTTGGCGCCATTTGCTTTCTTTTGCTATTTATCGCATCATCAAACATTTTGATGTTGATTTATGGTAAATATATTTCTTGGCAACAATAACAACAACAACTAGCAAAAGTGTCTGCAAAGAAATAAAATGAGCTAACACCAAGAGCAAACAGAAATCCCAAATAAACACAAGCGAATTGTTCAGACTGAGTCTGAGACTCAAACTCAGACTCAGACTTCAGATTCACATTCAGATGGCGAAAGCAACTACAATAAAAATTGGAAAAATTCGAAAAGCTGGTAAAGTGTGGTATGGTTATTTTATTTCTCCTTCTTCTTCCCTTTCTTCATTACTTATTTTTTATTTTTCATTTTCTCCGACATTCATTTCGTTTCGTTTTGGGAGATTCGGGAATTGTGCAAGTGATTTGCTTGCAAAATCAAAAGAAAACGCTCGAGCGGTCGTCCTTCATCATCTCAGTTTTTATTATCATCATCATCATTATGTTCATCATCATTCCAATACACGTAGTTTATATTACAAAAGTTTTCTATAATTTATTTTCATTGCGTTCGCATTTTCTTTTGGGTATTTATTCATTTGAAATTTGATTTTTATTTGACATGTTGACGCGCCAAGGGAATATGAATGCCAATTGAAGTTTGAATTGGAATCGGAGTTGGAATTAAGTAACCTCCAAAGTCAACTGTCAAATGCGAATTTGCTCATTAAACAAACAGAAAGAAATATGTAGAAATAAATGGAAAAAAAATACTTCTATATGAAAAACTAATTAATATGTTGAGCAGCTAAATTGAGTACTTGCCACCAAGAGAGAGAAAGAGAAGAGAAATGAGAAAACGAGCACGGCGAACAACGCTTGCACATTTTTGCATTAATTATGCGAAAACTTTGTGGCGCACATTTTGCTTTCGTGTGTGCGGTGTTAATTTGTATACCCTGTAGTCCAGTTACGAAAGAGGAAGTATATGCCAGATATAGATATTCAATTGTACAAATTAATTCATTTTACAATACAAAATTTATATTTAAGCATTTCAATTAAATTATTTTAATATTGATAGTATGAATTGCTTCACAGCACTTTCTCATTTGCAGTTCACCAAGTTTATTTATTCTTTTATATTTTATTTTTATAATTGATATGCTCATTTATTGCTTATAATTCACACCACGAGCCAGCGAAGTGTGTGTATTTTAGGGTTTTATTGGATTTCATTAATTAAAATGGGTCTCTATTTTGTTGGGATCATTAGCGCTTCAAGGCGTGGGTGTGTGTATGAGTGTGTGTGGGCGTGTTTGTGTGCCAATAAATTGCATATGTAATTAAATCCAAGTATGTATTTCCGGCTGACTGCAGAACAAGTGCTTAATATTTAATGAGTTGTGTTTAGAAATTATTTCGATGCCAGAAAGTGAATAGAATTTATGCATGCAACTGTTTCCAGTGAAATTTCTCTCTCTCTCTAACTCTTTCTCTGTATGTCTGTCTTTCTTTTTACTGTCTGTGGTGACTGGCTGAGCCACCAAAGCGTGCCGAAGGACATTTATCACAATCAATACACGACTGCAGCTTCATTCTGTCCTGCCCTCTGACTCGACTGTCTCTGTCTCTGGCAGCGTGTCTGGGCCATGGCCATAACCACAGAGCCAGTAACCAGTTACTAGTAACCAGTCACTGCCACTGGACGGAAAAGTGAGAGAAAATTGTTGGGGAGAACGTTTCGCATTTCTATATCTGTTTATCTCTGGTTTCCCGTGCAGTTTTCTGTGCTTACACGGATCATTGAGCAACGCGGATGCGGAAAACGCGAGAACTGCGCACTTCACACAACGTTCCCCCTTTTGTGTAAGTTACCCGCTCCACATTCGTTCAATCTGCTGCATGTGGCAACTCGACCATAATGAAGTTATGCGTATAGTAGCAGAGCTTTGAAAAATTGTTATTAGCAGCCACTGAAGTGCTGTGCAACTGTGAGCATGTTATAAAAACTGGCTATGATTGGCTTTGTTCCTAATGCTACCAACTCTTAACTAGCCGAGTTAGTTAAGTGAAGGCAATGCATAGATCCAGGCAATGCAATTAAGCATGCAAATGTGTTATCACAAAAGAAAACTGTCTTGACTATGAATACACAGAGGGAAAAAAATCAAGTATCTCGTACTTAAAACGACAATTTTCGAAATTGATTTCTCACTAAGATTAAAATTACTAAAGTCGAGTACTTCGATCTTATTTCAAGTACGAAATTTAAGTATTTTCAAACTTAAATTAAATTTAGAGTTTTACTTGATTCAAGATTTGTTGTTCTTTTATCAAGATTGTTAGTACTTGATCATAGTATTTTAATGCTCATTTTAAGTAATTCGTACTTATGTCAAGTAATATTTTTAAGTATCGAAAATACTTAATTCGATTTCACTCGAACTTAATTTTAGTACGGTTTTTTCTCTCTGTGTAGAGCTTTGAACAATTTGTTGAACTCCCTTGAAATATTTTGACAAACTGAAAACATTTTCAGATAATTAAAGCAATATTTTTGACTACTCTGACTTTCTTCAAATTGTAAAGAAGCTTGAATTGACCAGGATTGTAACTTGACCCATGTTTGGTAATAAATTGTCTGGCTATAATGTGTTCAAAAGTTCCACTCTCACTTGTAATTATGGCAAAGTTCGCCTGTCGTTTACTATAAGCCTGCGAGAATGTCTTTCGCCTGTCTGAGCTCAGTTCAGTAAAGCTGAAAATTTCATTAAAAATATCTTTGCCACAGGGTGGGCCAAACTGTTGATTTAACCAGCCGGGGTACAAACATGACAGGCTCCCATAAACTTGCCACGTTGTGTGGCAAAGTCACATTGCGTAAATTCAATTTGATTTTCTTTTATTTTTTCTGCTCTATTTGAAGAGATTGTTGGTGAATGCTTTAAGCGGCGACAGCTCAGGGAAAGTGAGTGCAATGGTAAATGGGGCAACAGCATAAATAAACTCAGTTTTGGGCATTGCTCATACGCCATGTGACCCCATAGAGCCAAACTGCAATTGAGTTGTGCACCTGACAAGCGGCAGATTGAAACAGGTCGCGAATTGGCAGGTTTCTCAATTGGGAGGTTGGTTACTTTTCCATTCTTCAATTTTCGAGCAGCTTTCAACTCTGGGTAATGGTAATTGTAAATGTAATTGAATATTGATCGATTACTATGATGCTGACACTGAGCCATGACTGATGATCATCCCAGGTAGATGGTAGCAAGTAACAAATTTCATTTCAGTCTGCCACTTTTATCTGACACACAAGCACTTAAAGCACACACTCTTCAATGTTGTTAAATTTACATATCAAAATTCACCTCTATTTTTTGTATTTTTATTTTGCAATTTTCAGCAAGAGCTGGCAAATATTTTGCCAGTGCGTAACAAAAGGCGCCACTGGATGCATCTGAAACTACACTGAAAAAAAGACCAATTTCGAAAATCAAGAACATTCATCTTAAATATTTTGTTCTTAAAATAACACCATTTTAAGACCAAATTAATAAAACTAAAAATATTAATCTAAAAATTCGCAGTTCTTAATATAAGAATCAAAAATCTTATATTAATAAGAAAATATAAATATGTCATATTTAATTTAAAGACAATAATGGCACCGTGGCGCTCTGGTTAGAATCGCCGCTTCAACATATAATCGGAATATTTATAAAAAAAAGACTAAAAAAAAGGATAAATATCAAAAAAAAATTAAATTAAGAGCTTATTCTTATTTGAAATGTTCTTAAAATCAAGATGTGTATTCTAAATTCAAGAATTTCATGTTGTCGACACATTTTTTATTCCAAAATTCTTAGTTCTGAGACCAAAATCTTGATTTTAGAACATTTTTTTTATCAGTGTACAGTTGCCCAGGGGTACAGCCTTTTCTTTCTCTCTCTTTCGTGTTCTCCCTCTCTTTCTCTCTCTTTCGACACTCAGCTATAATTGCAGTGGCTCTGCGTGTTGTGCAACTGCAATGAATAAAATTGATTGCAGTCAAAGCCTGCTAAAATTGTGCCACAAGCCGGACACAGTGGGAGCTACATTTTTCAGCATATACGAAAGAGAGAGAGGGAGAAGTATAAGAGAAACAAAGACAGCCTATTAGGTAATCGGACACGCTCTATAAAGTTGAACCTGTGTGTTCGCAATAGTTCGCGCATAAAAGTGTGCTATGAAATGTTGTCTGTCGAGACAAGAACAACAATAACAGCATATGTACATGATGAAAATGTGTTTCCACACATCGTGTATAATGTTTGCCAACAACAAAAGACAATGACAAAAGTGGCACAACAACCAGAAGAGCTGCTGTTGCAGCTGCCTCAAGTTGTTTGCATTTCGTTGGCAGTTGCACTCAATGTAATGTCAGTCACATTAACACTTATTCCCCCCTCTACCTAAGTATACAATACTCCTCTCACTCTCTCTGTCTCTATTTATCTCTCTCCATCTCTCATCCCCTCCTACTCCATATTCTTCCCGCTCTGTCTTTTTCTCTCCGCGCCTGTCAATTCAATTTTTATGTTTCTTATCATTTGATGTCAAGAAGCATTTGGAAAATTTCAACTAATTGACATGGAAATGTCAGCACACACACACACACACTCACGCATACCATAAGAAAGCAGGCAAACAAATGTGATATTGCAAGCAAAATACAAGTTTACGAACATATTTTCCAAGTACGGCTTACATTTCCTGCTACATTCATCTTTCCACTAATGTGCGCTCTCAACAGAGTCTGGGAAACTCACACATATATACAGCTAAGACGCTTATATACATTTGTATCTGTCATGGTAAATGTTGCAATATATGCAAATAAAATAAGCATTTCTTCTTGCTATTTGTCAGACCCTTAACGGCAACTGAATGTTGCGAGTTGCATGCATCACAATACTTGCCACGCGCAGCCAGCAATGGGAATTCCACGACTCGACAGCGACAACAGCGCAGCAGGAATTGTCGGGGCCATTAGACTGTTGCTGTTATAGCCCCAATATAAAAGAGGGGTATATTAAACTCCAATTAAATATTAGCAAATGCAAGTTGATTGAAGAAACTAACGAATGTGTGCCTAAATTTTTGGATAAATCCGATTTTTTAATCAGTTAAATAATTACAACAATTTAAAATTTCTTTTATATTTAACAATACAATAAACTAGATTTTAAAATGATGAACACATTTTCGAATTATTAAGTATTTCTTTTGGTTTTTACCCAACAACGAGAATAAAAATTGAGAAAATAAAATAATTTGTTGTATAAAATTAAATAAAAGCTCGAGTCAACGCTCAGGGTATTTAATAAATACTATGTTTTTCACAGGGTATATTCTTGATTATCAATTTTGCATTATTATACATATGTTTTAGGTTAAAAACAACAAAAAATATTAAGAAAATTAAATATTTTGTTGTATAAATCGTCAATCCAATATTATGGGCTTTAATATCTTGAAAGTTAGCATTCCTGATATTTGTACTATACTATTTTCTATAGGGTATTTTTTTGTTTATCAATCTCAACTGTAAGCTGCAAAGTTTTTCTGCTCTCTTATTGCTCTGTCTGTCATTTGTTTGCGTGTTGGATGTTTACATTTGATTTGCTCGATTCCCGTGTGTGGGTTGTTGACTCTTCTGCCGCCTGTCGCCAGTCTTCTGTCGTCTTCTATCTTCTGTCGCTGTCTACTACTTATTTGTCTATGATTTTTGCTCATGTTTGTTTATTGAAGATCTGGTTATCATATTGTGTTGCGCTTACCATAATAAAATTCATCTCTTATTTTTCAGAATTAAAGTTTCAAACTCTCATTGCAATTACCTTCAGAAATTCCCCACATTTTCAATTCGTTGTCAAAGCAAATGCCTTAACCAATTAAATGCCAACAAAATGCAGTGCCGAAAAAAAAAGACTTTGTTTGGTCTTTAGAATTCTGCACTAATTTGCACAAACTCAAGGGGGGACCATAATTTCTCATTAATTTGTGCCGACTTTGCAGTGTACAGTGTACACACACGTATTTAGCATTTATTTAAATGTGCCTACTTTGTTTTTTTTTTTTTGCTACACGGCAAAAAGCACGATAAACTCAACGTTGCATGCAGGATAAAAAAAAGAAAGTGCATAACCTTTGCCAACTCAAGTTGTGGCCTACAAAGTCATGCACGCATTAAAGTTAAGTCTATGCAGACGATAAAGCAACTACAGTGAGCTCACATTATCACGATTTGCTGGCTTTAGGTAATTATAAACGAGTAAAAGGTAAATAAAATAATATACATAAGAAATATATATATTTCCTCAGATTTTCCATGACTTAAGTTTTTAATGTAGATTATCTTAAGTTTGATAAACATCAGTTTACGAGTTGAATGCACCTGTTTGCAGGGAACATACACATCTTACACACTCTTGTTTATTCATTGCAATATATGTGAATACAGGGTATAATAAAATACAATTAAGCTACGTACAAAATATTTGCTTGTAAGGTAGCTCAGTATAATTCTCGTATTTCTCTCATGCCACAAATTCGGTTTTTTTCACACGGCACAAAACTAAAACAAACTGATGGCAATTGTTTAAAGACTAAATCAAAATTAATGTGTCGCTTGTGTTGCCTGTGTGTCTTCAACTGAAAAGTATGCAACATTAAATTCCCAACACACAAAGAGAGAGGAAGTGGTAAAAAAAATCTAAGCACGCACATGAAAACACATAGAATATGTGAAATTTTTTGCGCTTTCACTTGCAACTAAAGCGATTTAGTTTGCTTTTTTGAACGGGGCATATACAACAAGAAGAAACAAGGCAATTTTGCAGTGCAACGACGCACAGCCGGGGACTCCTTTTCTGTGTGGCAAGGCAGCAGGCATCAAGGCAGCATAGAAATGCAGAAATTCTTCTCTAGCCAAGCGCTACAGTTGACCCAAATTTGTGGCATGCTACTACTTGGCATCGCAATAGCTAAAAAATTCATAAAGCAGCAACCTGAGCCGGAGCCTGAGCCTGGCAACCCAAGAGAAGACTTGCCGATGCCTTGCTGCATTGTTAAGCCCCATGGCGACAGCTAATGAGTTTAAGTTCTCGACTCGCTGCCACACAATTGACAGTTGCCACTCTTCTCAACTGAAGCCCCCCGTTGGGGCCCTGCTACAGACAAGTGGCACAGCCCATGTACCTTCACACCTTGCAACTTGACTGCGCGGGTGGGCGACGCAATTGCGCCTGGGGAAGCAGATTCTCTAAATGCCTTTGCAATTGCAATTGCAGTTACAGTTGCAAGTTGCAGTGGCAAGTTGGAAGTTGCAGTTGCAACAACAGCTGCAGAAGCAGCAGGTGGTTTGCAATTCGAAATGTCGACTCTACGATTGATTGAGACTTGCAGTATTTCTCACATTTCTGCCAGCAATTTTCTGCCAATAATTAAACATATATTCAGGGCATGTCCTGTGCTTCCTGTTGCCTCGCTTAATGAAATTACAATACACAAAATGGCGCCAATGTGAAAACAAAGAAATCTGCAAAATGACATAAAAACAAGAAAGAAATGTTATATATGGCATAGCGAAGAATGAATACTCTACTCATGTCATTTTTGACTGATCTATTATATATTGTAGTCAGATTTTACCCAGATAAATTGATTGAGATATCTGGATAAATGTTGATTTTTAACCGATTGTTTGTATGGCATTTATATGATATAGTGATACGATTCGTCCGTTTCCGACATACGTCTTGTTTCCAGCAAAATTACGTATACGTACCAAATTTCATATAGAATCATTTTATACTGAGTGAATAGTTTACTTCGAAACAGACATAAATGAGTAAATTTCCAAGAATATATATTTATTTTATTTATTTAATTAACGTCGACTAAAAACAATCGGCAGATAGAAAAAATAATTAATTAAAATTTAAATAAAATTATTATAATGTAAAATAAAAAATCAAATTATATTATAATAGTTTTACATACATTATGCCGTACACATTTCATGAAATAATTATAATACCCTCTCCCAGAGTATATAAAATACACAGACAAGACTTCGACTTTAACTGTGTCCGCCCGCAGCTTGTCTTTATTAATGGAGCGGCAAAGAGAGCGAAAGAGAAAAAGAATTAAAGTGTAAGGGAGATAGCAAAGGAGAAATGTCGCCATTTCACGACACATTCAAATTGAATTAAAATTCCATTTGCCGTTGTCGCTTTGCTTAACAATTTTATTTGCCAGTTGTCTGCTTTGCCGTTGTCGCTTCAACTTCGATTATTTTACCAACTTATTTCGCATTCGAATTCCTGTGACTGATTGCGGACTGCAGTCGTTGTCGTTGTCGTAAGGTCTCTACCAATTTAATGTTGCAATATAATTACAAAGCAGCGAGGCAAACCATAAAATACGAGTATACAAAGTATACGCGTAAAATTTTCTTAATTAAAGCTGACTGCAAAAACTTTACACCGAAAAACAAATACTAAAGGCAACTTGCAAGCAACTTGCAACTGTCGAAATTTCGCAAAATATCTTGCCAAAAAGTTGTTTAGTTCTCAATGTTTATGTTGTTCTGTATATTTATTTAAAACTTTAACTTGGTCAAGGCAAAATGCTAATGGCATTTTTGGCACAAAACTTTTGCCAGCCAGTACGCAGCTGTCAAATAGCTGCGAAAAAGAGGCGCGTAAGTAGCTTTCACTGCCAAACTCATTAACGAAACGAAGCCTGTCAATAAACGTCGCAATAAAGGGTAAACCCAAAGGTACAGATACTCTGTAAAGGATATTAATATAATGAGCCTTAAATGGATGACCCATGAATCCATAAAGAATAATTGTATAGGGTTAAATGTAATTTCGCCTAACTAACAGGCATCTACACTGAAAAAAAAACCAACTTTTAAAATCAAGAACACTCATATTAAATACTTTGTTCTTAAAATAAGACCATTTTAAGACCAAATTAATAAAACTAAGAAGATTAATCTAAAAATTCGCAGTTCTTAATAGAAGAATTAAAAATCTTAAATTGATAAGAAAATATATATATGTCATATTTAATATGAAGACAATATTGACACCATGGCGCTCTGGTTAGAGTCGCCGTGTCAGTTTGGTAAACAAGAGTCGAGGGATCGAAACCCGCTCTAGCCAAAGGAAAAAACATATTATCGGAATATTTATAACAAAAAAGAAAATAAATAAATCCAAAAAAAGTATAAATATCAAAAAAAAAAATAAGTTTAAAGTTTAAAACACCTGTCTTATTTTTGGTTTGTTTGATCTTAAAAGAAGAACTTATTCTTATTTGAAATGTTCTTAAAATCAAGATGTGTTTTCTAAATTTAAGAATTTTATGTTCTCGACGCCTTTTTTAGGCCAAAATTCTTAGTTCTGAGACCAAAATCTTGTTTTTAGAACATTTTTTTTATCAATGTAGTTCAACTGCATGGCCTTCATTATAATTTGGTTACAGAAGACATTAACGTTAAGCTATTTTATTCTTCTTCTTATTTTTGTCCTGTGACCAGGCGAGGAGTTGATAATTAAAACGCACAAAATGCCAACGCTTTCTTAACAAGACAAACAGCGCGTGCGATGCCCGTGGGGCGCGTAAACGAGCAAAGAAACGTGTCAAAATAGACAGCAACAAACTCAATACTCTCTCAGTCCAAAAATCCACAAAAACCCAACTCCAAGCGACAGGACAACCCATACCATATTTCCAAGGATACAAAAAAAAAAGCGTAGCAACAACAACAATACTTAGTTACTTGACAAATTGATGCTGATGAATTCTTGAGTTTCATTTTGAGCTGCTGCTGTGGCGGCTTCTTCTTTTTCTTTGCCTAATTAAACGAAAAAGTGTTGCATAATTTTTCGGCGTCCATCCATGCAAATTAAAAGCGGTTTCTTTCTTTCTTTTTTAAGCTCTTACCCTTTAAATGTCTAAAATGGGTATGAGTGTGTGTTGAAAATGTCTTTAAAATATTATATTATAAGACTAACTTTGCCTTTTCATTCTACCTTCAAAAGTGAACTTTATTAAATGCATATATTTATTTTAATAAATATTCCAACATTGATTTAAAACATTTTTTAACATTTAAATTGACTTTCAACCTTTGACACCCACTCCATATATCACATTTAAAATTTATGCAAATAATTAGTATTTAATGTAAATTAATGCACAAGCATTGCAATCGTAACGCTTTTGAAGAAAAGCATTTAAAATGTATATAAATTTAAAAGGGAAATTGCATATAATCCGATTAAATGTTAAGATGATTTAATTTTGTGTGGTAGTGTATATACGTATCTTCAGTTAAGCGCCTCAAATGCGTTCAACTAAAATCTCATCAAAATGCCTTTCAATTAAACTAAATCGCTCAGTTTGCGCTGTGTTGCGTGTGCAGCGTTAAATAATGAAAGTAATGAAAGTCTGTATCACACTCTTCAATCCACAATCCACCACGGTTCTCCACTCTCACTCTTTCTCACTTTTTCCCTCATTCTCAATGAATGAGCGTGCGCTTGGTTTAACCATTTAGATAAAGTTTTATGGCACACCAACGGCAACCGTTTCAAGGGTGTGTGTAAATGTGGGTTTAGGTGTGTGTGTGTGTTTGTGTGTGTATGCTACTTAAATGTCACATCAACGCTGTTATCCTTTGCCGGCTTCGATTGACAAAGTTTTGTAACAAAGAGAAAAGCTTAGCATGTGCGCAGCATATTGAAAACTCACCGTTGAAAAGCATCGCATTTTCACCTGATGGGTAATCGATAATAAGTACCAAAGCACTTTCGAGCCCACATACTTTCCTATTGTTACAAAATACTGAAACCAAACCAAGCAAAACCAACTGAACGTCATCTTCTGCCCCCAAGGCGATCGTCGAGGCTAAAAAGTTTTCACTTCGAAAATAATAAGCGAACATTTTTTGATGATGACATGGCCCAACATTTTTGGGCCAGGCCAGCTGAGCTGCTTTTTTAAGTAGGCGGAACTTTCAACTAAAGACGACACTTAACGCTTCAATGGTGGCAACTCACATTGGCTATGAGTACTTCTCGAGTACTTACTGTACTTACTGTCTGCGGTAATGTCTAGCCACTTAGTTGTGCTTCACCGGACTTTTGAGCAAACTTTTATGGCCATTTATTAAACTTTAATGTTGTTCAAAAAGCAAGAAACAAGCAAAACGAAAAGATGAAAATAATTACAAAATTCTTAAGAATTTAGATGTCGTTTCAATTTATGAAAGAACTGGAAATTAGTTGAGATTATATTGAAATAGTACAAGAAATTGAAAACAACATAAGATCAGATAAATTTCTAACTATCAGAAATATTTTTTAGAATATTAGCAATTTTAAATGTGAAATATGGAAAAATAAGAATGAATCAGGAGTTTATTTTATTTCTGACCCTACAAACTTTAATTTAATCTGACAAACCATTCAAGTTGAACCAAAACTTGGGAGTAAAAAAGGATAATATCAATTGGTTAAGAAGGTCCAATTTATTATCTCGACAAATGATGTGGCAATAGTTGAATAAAACTGAAATTGAATCAGATATTGCAACCTTTGCACTGTTGCCGCAATACACAACGATGCACTTTACAGGTTGTTAAACGATTTCTTGGCTATCATAAATATTTTGTCTAAAAGTTAGACAGCTCTATAAACACATACACACCCGCACACACACATACGTACGAGTTGAGTGTACGAGTGTTTGTTACATTGAAAAGTTTGCGCTTTTTTCGGTTGGGTGGATTTACGCATTTGTTGATAACAAACTTTTAAGCTTCACAAATAACTGTGTAAAACACACGCATACATACACACATACATACATATGTACCTTTTACAGAGACAAGGAGTGGGCGACAGTGGAAAGTATTGCATAGTTTTTGGCTTATATAAATTTCGACGCTTAGTGTTAAAAATAACTTTTGCAACATGACTGAAAACGATGTCAAAAGTTTTGCGCGCGGCTGACCAACTAATCAAAAAGTTGTTAATTGCGTGTTGCCAACAGGAATAACCAGGTCCAAACACACACACGCACATTTACTTCAAGTGTGTGTGTGTGTGTGGCACTTGACAGCGCTATTTTTATGCAAATGAGCAAACGCAACACGCGGCTGCAATTTAAATAGTTTTACGCTCATAAAATGTAAGCCAAGTGCAGTTTATAACGCGCAAGCTGTTGTTTATGACTTCCCATTCCCATCTCTCTCTCTCTACCTCTTTCTGTTACACTTTCCCTAAGAGTCTACCTCCCTCACTCTCAGTTTCTTTGTCTATCTTTTTTGAGCGCCCACTCAAATTGTAATTTATGTCCGAGCGACACCTGAAATTGACTCCACGTGATGTCGCTCTTATCTCAACTTGCCCTGACAACGGCCTGAAACCAGCTGCCAAACAAATGACACTTGTCTGCATTCAATTCCCACCTACCGAACCAAATTTACAGCCAACAATTTGTTCGGCTTGCATTCCATACTAGGCATATTAGCTGTATAATATAGAAGGAATACATTTTCCTTTCCCCCTGAACTTGCAACATGTTGACATCTCTCTGAGCATTTGACGAAAATGTAAAACTCTGAAATAATTGAAGATATTAAGTAAAGTCATTCGAAAGATTATTAATTACATATAATTTATTCTTTTATATCCAACTGTTTCCGAATTTATAAAGTTATAAGACAGTAATTCGTAATAAAATCATAAAGTTATGTTAAATTATTTACCAAATTGCATTTTTTTAGTAAAAAGATTAATGGATTTTTTAAATAAAGGAAAATGAAAGCAATAAAAATATTTTGAATTAAACTAAACCATGGTTCGAACCTAAGCCTTAGGTTCAGGGGGTATATAAACCGAACATAAATCCCGCTTTATAATTCGTACCACCGAGCCGAATATTTACAAAAGTTTTTGCAACTGAAGAGCATTTATTTATTTTTTAAAATAGAAAAACCTTCATTATTATTATTATTTTCAAATATTCTCTACAAACGCAGCTCCTACAACTTTAAGTATCTCACAAAATTGAATATACGAGTACTTTGCATTTTTATAACATATTTTTCGCATTTATTTATTCTGGAAAATGAAGCAGCGCATCTCAGAGTCGTTTCGTTCGACATGCCAGACTCAATACACAATATATCCAGAGTTATTTCACATGGTACTATTTTGTCTGGCAACGTTGAAAAGTCGTTCGTCAAACTGTCAAGAAAATGCGATTGCAATCGACTCGAACGAGTCTTTGGAAAAGACTGCCGAAATGTGTGTGTTCTGCTTGTTGTATCGAGATGACAAAATATTTGACATTTAGCAGCATCACGTAAATATCGCATTTACCCGGTTTGCCGACAGTTGTTGGGGTATTCACTGTATATAGTTTCAGTTGTTAAGTCTGTGAGATGTCGTCGCCTTTTCGATAAATAAACGAGCTAAAAATCACCGCAAAATGGTTTCTAACGCTCGACGCTTTGCACGTGAACAACACAAAATGTCGCACAAAATGGCGTCGTTGCTTGCACATTTCCTGTCAGCGCTGAAGTCGTCGTTGCCTCCGCCATTTTGTGTGCCCGTGTTGGCTGCTGCTTGTGGCCGGAAGCCACCATAACAGTGTGCAGATTTAGTTTCGACTTTTGGCTTCTAACTGACATCAATCACATCATCGGGAAGCAATCAGCTTTTCCAAAATATATCAACAGTAACCGCACCAGATGCCTGTGATTATCGATAGTTTCCTGCGCGCACATGCAGAGCCAATTATTAAATGCATAGCAATGCACAAAATCTCCTTTTGTGTGTGCGTAACTGTGGCTCATGTGTGTGTGTGCGTGTGTAATTATTGATTGGCCAGCCAAAGTTATCGCGGTTGTGTGTCCTCCAGCAAACTGCAAAATTAACAGGACCAAAAGGCCTCATTAATGTGCTACTGTCCAACCGCAAATGCCAAAAATTGTAACATGAAATGTCGACTTTTATTTAATGGGCAACAACCGACAACCAACAACCAACAACAACAACCGACAGCCACCGCCGCACTGCAATTGATGTTAACTGGTTTTATATTCGGACCAAAAACAGTAAGGCTTATAATTATGTTTACTTCATGCTGCATACTTTTGTACGCTCAAATAGGCTTTAAAACGCATTAATTGCGGATCAACCGTCTATAGTGTGCGAAAAATTGTGCATTACACTGCACGAAAATGAGTGACAAATTGCATTTGTATAATTTTAAAAGTACCAGAATTTAAAACACGGACTTTTAAGAAATTATTAATGAACTGGAGAATTCCAAGAGTAGAAAATTAAGTTAATTTATGCAAAATCTCTACTATAGTTCATACTTTATGGTCACTAAAATGGTATCACATTTTCCTCAGACTTTTTTTTCATATACGAAATATGCAGCGGTTTTTACGAATCATCCAAATCCTTCATGATCATAGAAGACGTGTGTCATAATAAACATGTTCCTTAGTTTCATCTCATTTCATGACCTTCAGTTGCTTAACCAAAACAACTTTTGCAAGTAATTCATAAAAGTTTATCACATTTGCTAGCCTTTATGTTTAACTCGTGTCGTCTGAAAATTCTTACAAAAATCGGCTGCATTTTTCTCAGTTCCAATGCCTTTCAATGTTGGTCCGCAATTTTGGCCAAAAGTCCACACAGCATTTCATTAAAAATATGACATGGGAGTGTGTACACTGTGCGTACGTGTGTATGCTGGCAGACGAGCCTTATGAGCAGCTATTTATTTGGATAGCACACGCACACTCACACACACACACACACACACCACTGCCCATTTGCGTAAGTCAAATAAATGAGCAACGGTCCTTTATCTTTTTGGCCATCGAATGGACAACGCCACATTTTATGTGCCATAAAAGTGGTGTCAGAAATCGCATATTAAATATGGTACTATATTCGTTCGCTTTCCTGCATGACTAATAATGAATGCCTTCATACTATATGTGTATACATATATATGTATAACTATGTATATGTGTTTGTGTATGTGCCAACTTGCTTGTAAGTTGCTTAATTACATTGGCCATTGGTCATGTTCTGTAGCTTGTAGAACGTTGTTGTAATGCATTACTCGTGGTCAAACGAAAGCCGCAACAGAGAGAGAGAGAGAAGAGGGAGGGAGGAGGGAAAAAATAATACGTGTGGAAGAAAAAAGGAGAAGAGTCAGCAAACCCAATGAAAGCATCTGAAAACTTTTTGCTTTAATTCAATTTTAGTTGCAATAGTTTTAGATATACAGTTCCCTCACTAATGCACTTTGCTTGTAGTGCGTGAGGTTTTTTCTAATACCCTTACATTAAGGGAGATTTCGACTAGTCAATAGCTATATTTTAAATTCAAGCAACTGATTAATTTTTGTTTATTAATATTTTGCAGTAAGTTAAACTTCTTATTGTGTAAAATCAATTCGATGTCTATGTATTGCCTAAAGAGTATTAAATATTCGTCACATTCAACTTGTGTTTTGTAGAGTTTGTCAGTTGTTGCTTGCTTGCTTTTTGGCCAAACTAGTGCTGACAATTGGCAGCCACATTGGGTTTTGTGGCCCACAATATTTATGAGTATGAAAAGCAGTGGCAAATTCTTGACTTGGCCCTCAAAAGAAGGCAACAAAAATGTCATTAAAAGTAAAGTGTGCTTAACTTTCGCTGGCAATACTAAAACTTTGGTGTGCTGTTTTGTTGCTGTCGCTGCACCTTATAAATTTCAAATGCAATGACTCAGTCCGTATGGCATTTTATGCAAAAGTGTTTTCAAACCAGTTTTAAAGCTAATAAAAATGACAAAAACAGCGATACACACACACACACACACACACAAAAATAGAGAGAAACAAAATGACAACAATGGCCTAAAGGGCTGCATAGTCATGTAAACTTTTGTAATAAAATGCCAACACACAATACTGGACTAGGGGACTTTCCCTAGCTGCAACACACACAAATTTTTTGACTTTTTGTGGCATGAAAGCAAAGAAATTATGCAAGTTGCTTGTTTTGCATATACCCTATAAATAATATATCAATATAAAGGGTTGATAGCTGAAGAAAACTGACAAATTTGTAAATAAATTTATATTGCTAGAAAAATATCTTAACGTCTTACCGAAATAAACACGGGGTATTTACAAGTTGTGACTATCTCAAGTTTCCTTTTGGTTTTGGCTTGTTGTTAGCTAAATTGTTATTTTATTTTATTTTATTTTGGGTGTGCATGTGTGTGTGTTGTTAGAGTGTATTCTCTGCAAACATTTTGACAATTTGTGCAAAAATAAACCTGTACCTTTTTTTTTACGAATTTGTGAGGTCAACAATTTTAAAGGCTTTGGTCGTGTCATTTGCAAAATAATTGCTTAAGGTTATGTGTGTGTGTGTCGTTGTGTATGTGTTGGTAACTCAAGAGTTTTGAGATGCAAATTAGACAGGAAAACCATCAAGAAGAGCTGAGACAGCAAACATTGTAACTAGAGCAACGTTTTGTAGGCAAAATATCTATACACATATAAGCTGTATAACAAGTAAGTCTCTAATTGCATAATAATAATAATAATAATAAGCCAAGTCCAAACTATATCATATTAATTCTATTAAGGTGATCTGTTTAATTAAATAGTCTTGATGAGTTTTCCCCCGATGATACGAGTATTAATGAATATATACTGAAACTCGAAGAGTATAATACGATTGTAATTTAATCCTCAATTCATTGAACTCAATTTCGCATATAATTTAAAGCCACATATTCGTGCATTATCCTTTACGTCCGAAAACCATAATCCGGCTTCGAAAGCAGGGACACAGCACACTTACACACACACACACAATGTAATTCCTTGTGCAACCACAGTCACGTCCACGTACAAGAAATGCATTCATTGGTCATCGAAGCGGTCATAACAAAAGGACACCGAAACCGGACAGCAGTCATCATGATCATCATCATCATTGACAGCAACGATTGGTTGGGACTCACTATGATGATGACCAGGACGATAGGACTGAGAACTGAGATACCCACACTGAAAAAAAAGACTAACTTCTAAAATCAAGAACATTCATCTTAAATATTTTGTTCTTCAAATAAGAATATTTAAAGGCCAAATTACTAATACTAAGAATATTAATCTAAAAATTCCCAGTTCTTAATATAAAGTTAAAAATCTTAATTTGATAAGAAAATATAAATATGAAGACAATAATGGCACCGTGGCGCTTTGGTAAGAGTCGCCGCTTCAGTTTTATAACAAGCCGAGGGTTCGAAGCCCGCCAATGAAAAAACATATAATCGGAATATTTATAAAAAAAAAAATCAAGAAAAAACATATGTATTTCAAGAAAAAAAAATTTTAAGTTTAAAAAACATAACACCTGCCTTATTTTTTTATTTTTGGCTTTAGAATTTAAGACTGTTTTGTCTAAAAATAAGAACTTATTCTTATTTGAAATGGTCTTAAAATCAAGATGTGTTTTCTAAATTCAAGAATTTTATGTTCTCGATGCATTAGTCCAAAACTCTTAGTTCTGAGACCAAAATCTTAATTTTAGAACATTTTTTTGTCAGTGCAGGCAAGACACTCTCGTATATGAAAGGAGATTTGGGGCGCAATGCTAAATGAAAATCACTTAAATGCTGCCACGTCGCCCTGTTATTGTTGGTCCGCCTTTGTCCGGCAACTGAAAAAGAAGTTCCAGTAAAATTAAATGAGAAGCGCTTTAGTTGTTGTTGTTGCCTTGGCACTGATTGAAATCCTCCAAAAAGCAAACACAAACGCTCCCCACAATGGCCCGAACAACCGCCCCCTGATGACAATGCGAAAAATCATCAAAATGTTGTGTGTATATTTTTAATTAAAAAAAAAAAAAAGAAAAATGGATATAGAAGAAGACGAGGGAAAACCCGTCAACATAAATATTTGTTTCATTTATTCAACTTAATAGGCAAGCGCTGAGCGTTATGAGCATTTTCCGGCACCAAAAGTTAAACAAGCCCAAAACATACTGAAGGTCATTGCGCCTCATCCATTCAAAAGGGTTCGGTTGTCTGAGTTTAATTAAAACTTTAACTTTTATGTACTATATTTATGAATTTGAGAGCGCACAATGAACTCATGCAAATCATGCAATTAAAACATTGATCCAACTAAGCGTTGAGCCAAGTTAAAAATGTTTTGGAACTTGGCTATGGTTTCGGTCATTTTCTACTTCATCAAACACATTCAGTGATGAGTTATGGAAACTGCAATCCATGCAAAGCTACTTTCTCAGCTTTTGGCACTGTTCCGAGTTGTGTGGAGATTTTTACTAAACGGTTGTCATAGCTTCCCCAATTACTGAAACTGAATTTCCATATTGAAAATACAGCCAGAAAAGTCGCTGAAAATATTGCTTCAACTTTGGCATTTGTAAGGCGCTGAAGTGCAAAACACCAAACAAATACAAATGGGAATTGCAAAAGTTTATTGTAATTTATTGCCAGAAATCTGGTGAAATGAAATACTCGTGAATGGAAATGAAAATCCGCATTGGATTGCTTTATAACCAAGCAGCATTTCAATTTAGCCGTAAATTTCATTTTAATTAATACAATCAATGTCAAAATCGATCAAAAAGTCTCCATAGACAACCAGTTAAAGTATAGTTACAGTACTTGACTGGTAATATACCCTATAAAAATTAGAAATATTTCTGACCACTGCATAAATACATTAAATACATTTTTTAAAATGTATATGGACAACGCGACACTATTTAAAATTTTCCTAGGGTATAATAGAATTATGCGCATGCTGCAAAAGTTGCCACACTTATTGTCTGTATTTAAATTATGCATCGCAGCACTTTAGCTTATGCAATGCAATTGAATAACTTTGATTTTTCTTCCATTGAATTTGTGTGTGTGTGAATTTTATCATGGAATTTGATTTGAAATCAATTTTGCGTATAATCTGATTAGAAATACTATTAAGTGTTGCTTTCAATGTTGCATATGTTTTTTGTGCACACTCCACATTTTATTCTTTTAGTTTGTAGTCAATGGTAAATGGACCAAACGTAATGCGCTTAGCCACACAACTTTGACAACAACAATATTTCAGTTTGCACCGGGAGATATTCGTATCAGAGAATAAGTTAAGGAATAAGATAGAATAACTGGAAGGTTTATATATGCTTTTTTTGTTCGTCCCCTTGACACTTGTCATTTGTCGTGCAATTAATTATGCTCAAGTGTTAATTATTTTCCCATTTTGTTTTTACCCTAATTACATCTTCCGTCGGAGTATAGCAAGCACTTCCTTCCATTGCGCCAACGTTTGCGGCGTTGGCTCCCATGATAATTTCGTCTGGCAAGCACATTTCCGTTTCCGGCTGCTTCTTTTGGATTTTCAAATGCAAAACGCAAAGCAAAAGCAAAGCCCGAATGAGTGGAATGAATGCGATGAATGCTAATTTGTAGTAGCTACAGCTACAGATTGCGGCAACTTCTGCGGTTGTTCATAATCCAAACAAAACTCGGATTGTGCAACACGCACACTCTACAATCCGGGCATAATGATATGGGGCAATTTTGTATCTACCCTGTAGATAAGTTTTGATTATTTGCTGCCAACTGCAGGCTATACCCAATGGAATTCTTTTCATTTTAAGCCCCCAAAAAAGCAGTCCACAATTTGTGTTGTGCTGCAACATTTCAGTTTTACTCTTTGTTGTTTTGGGAAAACCAGCTGCATTGTGAGTTGTCTTCGTCTACGTCTCGGTCTTGGTCTTGGGTCTTGGTCTTGGCCTGGTCGACAGGCACTTGACACTTGACACCGACTGAATGATGAAAAGTTTTCAACGATGATGACGACCACGATGAGAACAAGTTTTGCAGTTAGTAATTAAAAATTTACGTCATTTACCTGAAAGTAGAAGAGAAGATAAAAGTTTTTTAATACAAAACTTGCTTACCGCACGCACACCTCAAAATGTTGCACGAAAAACTGGCTAAAAACAGTTTGTAACTAACTTAAGTCAATACCACAACAAAAAGAATAATACCACAACAAAAGCTATCAGAAAGTAAAAGATAGACGCCAGGCAAATACTCCTAGCAATATCAAAGTATGCAACACACTTTACCAACTGCAATCACAATTTGTTCGTCGATTGTGCATTTAACTCAAGTTTTTCCCTATGAAAACTTACGCTTCACCTCTCACTTCCCCCTCACTTTCTTTATCTCTCGCACTCTGTGGACCACCGCGTGGTAAGTTGGCCGTCTGAGTGCGACTACGTGGGCGTATAATTTCTCATTAATTTGTGCAACGTCTGCGCACACTGTAAGTGCCACAAATGTCGCCTTAATATATGCTAAACATAATTTTATTGCACTACAGGGCACAACAGGCGCTCAAAATGTGTGCAAGGCAGGCAGCCATTTCATTAAAACACAATTAAAATGTTTAAATACTCGCACAGCAGGTGTAACAAATGCGAGCCAGCGATTCAGCGATTATTTATGGAAAAACTTTGACAGTCAGTTTTGCGAGAGCTTTTTGCTCGAAATCTAATCAGTTAAAAGGACTTTAAGCAAATAATCCAAGCTAACACACAACTTAACCATAAATAAATGTAATCCGTCTTGCGTGCCGAAAAATGCTCAGTTGCGAAGCAAAAGTATTTCTGAACATTTAAGGAAATGAAGCAATAAGTATTAAGAGAGTAAGGACAATGATTGATTTCAAAAATCAAATAAAACTTTTTAATTATAATTAGTTGGTTAGTTTTGGAAATGTGCTTAATTTATAGTTCTACAATATTTAATTTTATAAACTCGCACAATTATACAACATTTTTAAGTGTCAACAAATAAAACTGCTAAATTATTTTCATGGAATGTATCCGTTGTAATTATACAATAAATGCCAGCAATTTTGTAAAATGTATAAAAGTTTTTTTAATTAAAACCAGGAATTAAAACCTTAACCGAAACCGTAACCTTTAACCGATAAAAACCGATTGAAATTTGTAACCGTAACGAAACCCATAAACCGAAACTCTTTAAATCGAAATAACCGTTTAGTAACCGATTCATTTACAAGGGTTAATTTCGGTTCTGACCGTCGCAGCTACTGAGCAACTTTAATATCTTTGAACTGCCATAACTTTGTCAAAAAGCAATCAATTTTCATGCGCAATATAAATTTGATCGTGATTTTTCCTCTAAATTCGTTGTGCATTTGAATTTTGTTCATTTTTTAAATTTTAAAAATTTTGAGTTTTTTTTGAAAATTTACATACTAACCCCTTTCTCTTTTTTGATTATTTCGAAAAAATTCGAATTTTCAAATCGAACAAAATTTAAATGCCAAACGAATTTAGAGGTGAAATCATGCTCAAATTTACATTGCGCATGTAAATTGATTGAGTTTTGACAAAGTTATGGCATTTCGAAGTTATTAAAAATCAGTATAATCAAAATAATTGAAATTTGCAAACAAAAGTTATATGAGATCAAATTAGTAACCAGATAACATTATTTTTCAGGCTAATTAAGTCTTTATTCCATGTATTTCTTTTTTTTATACATATATATTTTTTTGTTTTCAAATCTATCTATCTTTCTGGAATGAGTAAATGTAAGCCATCACATAGAATTAAATTTATACCGATAAACAAACATAAACTTATATTCACTAATTAATTAGTCAATTGCTCATTTTTTTCCATTCTTTACCGCAGCTCTTTAATGCGGTTTTGGCGGTTTTCTTTTTAGCCAACAAATCAGCTTAGCTGTTGCAGCTTTAGCGATGCGTTAATTTCCAACTCAATTGGACAAAGTGCCAACAGGTGAGGCATTAAGTGCCATAGTTTTTCCTGTGTTTGAGTGTGAGTGTCCAAAGTCTATTTGAAGTACATTAGTTACGCTTCTACTCACACTACATATATATATATATATCTATATATACACAAACACACACTGGCAGCTACACTGTCCAGCTGAGTTTGAGTTTGCAATTTGGCCCAAGTTAAACTATGAAATTCCTTTCTTTTCGTGTCGTTAGTTCCACTTGAACCCTACGCGTACCTGGCGATTCTGTGATTTATCAACTTCTTAATGAACAAAAGAATTATCGATTGGCATGACATGAAAAATGGCATCGACGTGGCGGTTGAGGGAGGGTTGTCTACCTCGTTGTATGGGGGTATATCTACTGCACAATGCGGCGTATGAGTAATGTCTGCGGCGGATACTTAATTTGATATATGCATATCCATTAAAATTATCCCTGTCTCTTTCCACTTTCCTTTGTGTACAAGTAGAACAAGTAGAAAGTGTTTGCTAAAGCAATACTTAACTCTCAGATATCCTATAAAACAGTTAAGGCATGCGAATTGATGAATCAATAAATCAGCACAAAAGTATGCTATATTTGTCACATAAATCGATTCCAATTAAAAACCAATTTTCTGTATTGAATTCTCTTAGGTTAAGGCTAATACTTGAATTGAATGCAGTGCCAAAAATATATTTTATTAATAAAGAAAAAAAATCGATTAAAAACCAAATTAAAAAATGTGTTTGTCACTTTTTACATTGATTTCTGGTAATATTCTATTCTCCTATCCTTCTTTTTAATAAAAATTAAAGAACAAAACTATTTTTGACTGCTTAATACTTAAAATCAACTCCTTTGCTTTTTTGGAGTAAAATATGCGAAAAAAATAAAATCAATACTTTTTTTATGAAATTTTAATGATATTCTGAAATAGGTTTCTGCAAACCAATCAACTCTACTCCTGATAATAATTTGTATGTCTACAAGAAAAGTCTAAGGACTTCTGTTCTCAGTGCCACAAACTATAACTCTGAGGTAGGCTAAGGATTTGCTTTGAGTTGGTTTTGAAAGCGAGGAGTTCCAATATTAGATTGGCTTTACCAGCCGCAAATGTCAAACAATTCACGTAGCCGCCCATACAACTTAATACTCTAGTTACAGGATATTCCACAAAGAACAAACATACGCACAGTTACATCATATATATGTGTGGGTGGGTGTCTGTGTCTGTATTTGTGTGTGTTTGTATGTAGAAAGCTAAGCTGCGTCGCCTATGGCTAAAATAGAGCTGCTGCTGCTGCTTCTTCTTCTTCTGCTGGAACTGTCACTCGCTGCTGCAAATGCTGGTCATTTGAAAAGGCTTAGCATAATGCGGAGAGCCATTGAATGTCCTTCAAGCTGAACATGTGCGACAGGCGGCCAAAACGAGTGACACGCAAACAGGGAAAACACACACTTCACTACACTTCTCTCTCCTAATACCCTTTTCTCCCTTGACACTCCACCCATTTCCTTTTCACTTTGCCATGTTTTTATTGTTTTCTCTTCGCACTTTCGCTTTGTTTTTGCAAACTAGTGTAAAAATAAAAGGCCCAAACGCATTTCAAATGAATGAAAGTGACATTTAACAAACTAAAAATGGTCACCAACTGAAGTTGGCTTTAAGAGTTGGCCATTTCCATTTAATGGGAGAGAAATGCGTTGCGGGTTTTAATATAATGCTGAATGCCATAGTTTTATCAAGATGAAGTCACCTAAAATATGAACTAAGTAAAAACTGGCCACTAATATTTTATTCTCGCTATAAATTGGACTTGAAACGTTTGCCATAAATCATTGAAATTCATATTTATATAAGTAACGAGTATCGTTCTGCTTGTTTTCTCTTTCACATTGCACATTTCATGCATTTTCGTGCATTCTTTGTGAACATTCAAATTGATTTATGCCGTCGAGAGTAACAAAAAAAAAATTCCTCTAAAATTATATGCATTTTGCAAAGTTATTTGTGCGCAAATGTTGCACATGCAACAGCTACTTGAGCATGTTGCAAACGAATTTATCATCGTAACAAAAAGTAAACTCAAGGTTGATCTGGCGACATTACAATGGTCATAAAAATAATTCATATAATCTTTATAAAGTGAATAAATACAATTCCATTTTAAAGCTCATACTTAAGTTTTAATTAGTTAGTGACAACAGAGTGAATGCAGAAACATTTACAGGGCTTGCCAACTTATCAATAGAACGTAGTAAAGTCGTTTACTTTGCATTAGTGCTGCCTTGCCAACGAGTTGCAGTCAAGGAGCGGCTTTGTTAGTGGCAAATGGAAAGGACTTTGCAACACCTACATAAATAAGCATAAGGATTTTATAAGTTTGCAACCTTTTCTTGGGAATTTAACCAGTAGATAGGCACTTTCTTGTATGCCCTGAAACGATTTGTCATGTTATTGTTGAAATTATTGTTGTCTGCTTTATTGTTTGACTTCTGTCTGCTCCTTCTACTGCCCCTCTTCCCCGTCCCCTGTCCTTGTTCACGAGACAATCACAAGTTGTCGGCGTCATAGTTGTCGTCCGTTGTTGCCTTAAGTAAAATGTTGTTTAAGGTTTTGCGTTTTTAATTATAAATGCCTGGCAGTGTTTTTTTGCCGACTCCCAACTGCCTTTTGTCTGACGGTTTGTCAGTCTTTCAATTTGACGGTTGTGTTGCATAAGCAGTTTTCTTAAAGGTAAATTGGTTTGTAGCGACCCAATTTTATACCCTTTGTCCGGAAACGACACTTTCCGCTATATCAACTAAATGTATTATAAGTATTCGTGATCAGCACGATGAACTGACTCGATACAGATATATTTGTCGTTTATTACGCTAACTAATTTTATTAGAGACAGAAATTTCCAAAGAGTATACAATATTCGACAGACCGAATCAAATAGAGTTTATTTTCCTTTTTTCAGTTTATTAGCCACTTCGTGCGCACAATTTTATAGACCCTTTTTCAGTGACTCTCCCTAACTGCAGCAGGTGAACTGAAAAATCTTCTAAGCCGCTTTACGCCGACCCAAGCAGTTGCTTATTTTTATTTTTTCTTCTCTTATGCCCTTTTATGTCGCATTTTGTTAAAACTTTGCTTTGCATTGCAAAGTGTTCGTCCTTCCCTTTTGCTTGTACTCCCCCTTTTTATTTTTTTTTGTTTTAGTATTTTACGTTGGCTTCGGGCCGAAAAAGTTTTTCGCATAATTGACAATGGCAAACGTGAAGTCTGACAAGTGACTGACCTTTTCGAAAACAGGCAATGGGCAATTGTTTTATAATTTAAATATTTACCAATATGTTTTTTGGGAGGATTCTACGTGCGCTGCACTTCAAATGTGCCGCCAGTTCAATGCACGTACCCCATTAAAGGGTCAGGTACTCGTTTTGTCAATGGTTCATTGTCTTTACATTTCGATTAGCTTCATGCCACATATGATGTCGCTACTGCGCAAACTCTATGCCCAACTCTAGAATAACTGGCATTTTGTATACCCAGTATAAAAAGTTGATCAAATTGTTTAGTATAAATCAGGGATTAAAACCGAAACGAATATCGGTTTCAGTTACGGTTTCTGTTATGCTCGAATTAAGGCTTTCGGTTATCGGTTATGCAAAATCTTGGAGTATCGGTTTCGTAACGGTTATCGGTTTTTTATAAGTTTCGGTTTAGAAATACCGGTATGGCTTCGGTTCACAAAGAAAAATAAAAATGAATGTTTTCGCTTAACCAAAATAAGAAGCTTTATTCATTGTTTTACCTTAAAAAAGACCTAATGCTCTTTTTACCCTGGAAAATTATGTTATCTGGTTACAGGAATGATCCAGTGTAATGCCGATTTTATTATAATTTGATCTCATATAAATTTTGTTAATTTGTTTTGAACATTTCGACGATTTTGATTTTACTGATTTTTAATAACTTCGAAATGCCATAACTTTGTCAAAAGTCAATCAATTTCCATGCGCAATGTAAATTTGATCATGATTTAACCTCTAAATTCGTTCTGCATTTGAATTTTGTTCATTTTTGAAAATTCGAAAATTTCGAAATTTTTAGAAAATTTACAGTGTTACCCCTTATCATTTTTCTAAAAATATCGAAATTTTCGAACTTTTGAAAATTAGCCAAATTTAAATGCAGAACGAATTTAGAGGTGAAATCACGCTCAAATTTTCATTGCGTATCGAAATTGATTAAGTTTTGACAAAGTTACGGCAGTTCAAAGTTATCAAAGTTGCTCAGTAACGGCGACGGCCAGAACAGAAACTAACCCTTATAAATGAATCGGTTACTAAACGGTTATTTCGGTTTAAAGAGTTTCGCTTTATGGGTTCCGGTACAACATGCGTTGAACAAAATTTTTTCGGTTACGGTTTCAGTTACGATTACAAATTTCAATCGGTTTTCATCGGTTAAAAGTTACGGTTTCGGTTAAGTTTTTAATCCCTGACATTAATATGTTCAGAATGGAAACGGACAGAAAGCATTTAAAATCACATTTAAGTTCTTCATAAAAGGTATTTCCTAGTCGAGCATAGCCTTCATTCTATATATTTACTGTGTAAAGGTGCTGGCAGCAGCTGCAGAACTGTCAAGCTGACGCATAGCTTGACAAATATGGAATGACAGCTGCCAACATGGCGTATGCGTAATATTGCATGTCATGGGTTCTTTATTTCGGAAAGCCATAGAAAATTATCTACATTATAATATTAAATAATTAATTAATAGTAAATAACAGCTTTTCATTTAGTTGAGAAGTTGCAAACAGTATTTGTTTTAACTGAAAGACATTTAATTACTTAATTTTGAAATGAATTTTAGTTGATTTTTAGTTAGTACAATTTCAGTTTAAAGTACATAATACACTGTGTATATCCAATTAAATCTGGAATGTGAACTACATACAAATACAAGGACTAACTTCATTATTTTGTCAATTGCTTGACTCTCCAACTAAATTGTATCATTTGATCAAAAATGTTTCAATTATAAAAAAAAGCTTTTAGGCAGATTTACATGGATACTAAACGTCCCTTCCTTATCCTTGCTCTCACCCACATTTATTGAAAATTGTTCTCAATTTTTGTGTGTAGCTTGAAAGGAAATCAGAAACTTCTTTGCGAACAATTCAATTTGTGAAAACAAAGCGCACACGACGCACAACTCATAGAACATAAGGAGAAAAAAATAAATTACAGAAATAAAGGAAATGAAATGAATTGAAAAAAGAAAAAAATTTAGAGCAATTTTATTTGCTACAACTCACTCCCATTTGTTGATTGTATTGTTGCTGTGTGGCAAGTTGGAAAAAGGAAAGCTGCTGTACTGCAGCTGCAACTTCAAGCGGAAATGGAAATGTTTTTGTTGATACGCAACGCAAAAGAGAAATGAAAAACCATGCAGGTGTTCTATGCAGAACAGAGCAGAGCAGAGAGTATTACAATCTATGAACAGACTATTCAATTGACTGGATTGTGTCAGAAGGCAGCTTTGCCAACTCTAGTGCCATGTTGACGCTTATATGCCAAGTGGGCTACCGATGTCAATAGTTTCTTTTCATGTAGTCTAATTAAATACCCTTTCATTTTTTATACAGGTTAGTTACTGTGCAAATGGAAGATGCTTGTAATAGGCAGAAGATAATCGATGAATCAGTTACGAATTTGATGGCCAATTTGATTTTTGTTATTTTAACTGTTTGAAATTGCAGTTTTCAGATTTTCTTTGATCACTACATTTTTTTGCTGAAATCGCTTTATCTGACAGCATAGAAAAGTTCAAAATTTAAGCTATGAGGGGTCAATTGATTAACTAGTCATCATGATTGATACACAAACAGATGAACAGTTTCAAAGCCCTTATAATGAACGTAATTCTGTATTCAAAAACATTTTCTGTAGACTTAAATCGTAAATGTTTGGGAAAATTAATCCGAGTCTTTAACATGAATGGACTAGCAAAATAATGAGCAGTACAGGCCATAATTATGGGCCGTGTATATAGTCTCTAATTACCAAGCCATGCTGTAATGGCTTTTTGGTCATGTTACACACAATCCCTGTAAATCCTCCACAACCAAACAACTTGTCAGAGGCACAAACGTAAAGCTCATTAACTGATGTATACGTTAACTAGTTTCGACTAATATACAATACAAAGCACACTCACACACTCGCACACACGCACAATGATGAAGCTGAAAGTTTTGCCAGTGTTGAAAACTATTTAAAGTTGAATCATAAAGTTAAAGTTCTTAATTGCGTGTGCGCTATAGTATGAGGGAGAGAGTGTCGAGTGGGTTAGTGGGTGGGTCAGTCAGTCAGCTAGAAATGCGTCAAATGCCGCAAGCGTGCTAATTTGCATGATTCAGACACGCACACTAATGCACCTGGATTGCCGCTTTATATACAATTTATGCAATTAACATTGCAATTGATATGCATACACGCATCGCTCATACGCCGCGTGTGCCGCAAAATACATTTAAAATTTGTATTTCTATTACTTTTCACTATTCAAATATCAAATAAAAATGGCATGCATAAAATGCATGTTTTGTGGCTGTAATTAAAACTAACCGCAATGCATTTTTGAAACCAATGTCAAATATTAAAAGCACAACAACAAATTTGCATAATCAGTTTTTGGCATTTGTGAATTTGGTTTTTGACATGCAAACACAACAAGAATAATAATACACGTAATAGTAACAATATGTAGTTGAACTAATCGTGTCATCGCTTTAAACATCATGTGCAATTAGCAACAAATCGATTCTAAATGGCCGTCAATTTGACTCATCATTTAAAGGTAACAATGTGACCCGGGAGGACCTCTTCATTGTCAGTAACTCAATTTGTTAGCTGACTTGATTGTTGCACCTTTTGAACGCATTGAAATGCATTTGCATTCAGACTACGCTTTCCCTTTCTCTCGGACAAGTGCCAAAAGCAATTTATAATTGTCAGCTGTGAGAATGCAATTAGCAAATTTACTTGTACTAATGGTCAATTAGGCGGCACAAAAGCCTTGGCCAACAGGCAGCAGCAGCAGGAGCAAAATGTACGTGTCAGGACTTTTGTAAATTGCACAATTTGCTGCTGTCAAGCGAAGGACCTTCAAAAATACGTTGATAAATTGTAAAGGATAATCTAATCTTTTATTTCCAACTAATAACTGCTTGAGAAATGCATTAGTTTATAGTTTAGCATGGAAATGAGACCTGATTCTCTTTCTTTAGTTTTAAACTGATTGTAATTGCTCGCGAAGTATGAAAGAAGAAAATTTAATAGAATTTAATATTGTCTTAAATGTTCTGTGCTTTAAATTAGGCACAAAGCCACTCGAAATAACCAAGTATATCATGCGTGGAAATAGAAATTCTGTGGCGCATATTTGGCAGTCTGATTTTAATTAGCAGCTCAAAGCGGCGTAGGAAACCAAAATGGATATACATAAATATTTGCATATTTGAGTGAGCACATGGAAAATATTTGTGCGGATTGCTGATGGAATGTTAGAGCAGATGAGTAGGAGGGGGCAGATAGATGTGGGATATAGGGCTCTGATAAAGAGGAGCGCGACAACAATGCATGACGATAAACTGCTACACATGTTAACAGAGTTAACAATTGCAGTCTTGCTCTATCGTCAAATATGAAAACAAAAGGCAACATACATATATACAAACACAAACACACACATCAAATTTGTTGCAAACTGCAACTAACCAAACAAAGCGGAAACTGAACGAGCGGCCATTTTTGTTATCGCACGCCATTTGCAATGGCTGCAAAATGTGGCAAGTGGCAAATGCAGCAAATGCGTTGCATCTGCAATTTGACACAGCGCTCGGTGTGTGCAATCCACGGAAGTGATACATTTTGTTATTTACATTGAGAGCTGAAAACAACAAAAACAAAAAAAAATAGCACGGGATATCAACAACAACAAGTTAAACAGCGGCTGCAGCTCAAAGCGGAAACGGAAACAGGTCAACCCAATGCACAAAAACAACACGCATCAGTTTTCGACAAGCAAATTAAAAATGGCGGCTGTTGCATGTTTCATGTCGCATGTTTTATGTGCCTCACGAACCCCAACGCCCGTCACTTCTAGAACTAACGCCATATGTGACGAGCCGCATTTTTGGATTTTGGTTTTGACTTTTGACAAAACACAGCTGCTTACACTCACCCCATTACACCCAGCTATCTATATATATATATAACTCACACACACACACACTCTCACAACACATAAAATGGCGCGAATGCCGCCATTTTGCAAGACATTTACGGCAGCTGACATGTATGTGCGCCAGTTGAAGGCGTCCTTGCCTTTAAGTTACACTTTGCGACATGAAGAAAATACACACACACTCACACATGCACACACACACCTACACAGCTACAAATACAGATTCCCATGTGTGCCAATATTGAAACTTACGTGCTGCGGTTTTGTGTCAAATATTCCTTGTTCTTCGTTCTTTGTTGCTCTTGGTTGCGTGTTCGCGTGATTTTCACCAAAATGGGTGAACGAACATTTATCAATCTGTGAAGTTAAGCTAAATATACGGCAGCTACAACTTTTCAACAAGCGCTGTTCACTTTTCAGCAATTGCATTACATCCCTTACTTAGGCGGTTCTTCTTCAGAAGTTTAATAAAACATTTCACAAAGACAAAAAAAAAACTGAACTCGTGCATTGAAAGTCAAGCATACGAAAATGATAAATGTATAAAGTAGGATCTATAGTGTAAGCAACCTCTACACAGAAAAAAAAAACATTCAAATTCATGTTTAAAATTCTTGTTTTTATTTAAGTATGTATTCAGAATATTATTTTTAAATTAAGACAACATGCGGATAAAATGGCAAGGACTCAACATTCAAATAGGTCAAAGAAGCCTAAAATAAATGATCTAACTAAAAAATATCTTATAGAACCCCGAAAATCAAAATGTTGTTGAGAAAAATCGGGCTTGAATTAAGTATATTCTACTTGGTTTAAGAAAGTCCAGTATTACCGCATTGGATTGACTTTATTGCGTTATCCCGGATTTTTTAATTTTAATTAATACTATAAGGATATGCAAAATTTACGTTTGTAGAACAATATTGACATCGCAAAACATTTTAATATAATTTTAAAATATATTATTGATCGTCAATCATTAAACACTCTTTTATCTGTTTAATTTGTTTATTCAACTGTGTATTTAATGAGCACTACAAAAATATATTTAAACAAAAATGTCTTTTACATGTTATACATATTTGCAATATATTTTATCAAGTTGAATATAAATTAAATTCCCATTGGATTTTATTTATATTGATTGTGCTTGTTGTTTGGTTGCAAATAGCTCAGAGTTTGACTGAAGTCTGCCGTATATTAAAAAAAGAAATATAATAAAAATAATGTTGCATAATATTATTGGAAATCACAGCATTTTTTACATTTTATTTTCAAGTTTTTGTTGATGCTTTCTGCAAACGCAAAAAAATATGCAACAAAAAATATTCGCAATGCCAGACAAATAATGCGACTGCTTTATATGTGTGTGTGTGAAAGAGTATCTGTGTTTGTGTATGTGTTTGACATGCAAACCGAAAGCCTCGAGTGTTTGTGGCCTGTCCAAAGTGCAAAATTATGTGACACTGACAGCTGCAGCAGCAAAACAACAACAATAACAACAACACCAAAATAACAACAGCAGTAACTGCAACAGACTCTGCTGCATTTCGAGTGTTGTGCGTTGCTACTCGTATTTAAACCAAGTGGCACTCGGCATTTACAGCAACCAACCAGAACAACAATAACAATAATAACAACAACAACAACAAGTGTGCACACGCACAACAAATTTAATTTTAATGAGCGCTCATTGGCATTGGCTCAGAGGTTGAGCCTCAGTCATTAATAGCGCACAATTAAATCCACAATAATTCACGTGCCAAAGCATTTAAACATTCATTATATGGCCAACAGGCAGCATGTACATACACTGAAAAAAAAGACCATTTTCTAAAATCAAAAACATTCATCTTAAATATTTTGTTCTTAAAATAAGAACATTTTAAGACCAAATTACTAATACTAAGAATATTAATCTAAAAATATCGCAGATCTTAATATAAGAATTAAAAATCTTAAATTGATAAGAAAATATAAATAAATAATAAAATAAAAAATAAAAATAATAAATATAAAGTTTAAAACACCTGCCTTATTTTTTTATTTTTGGTTGGAGAATTTAGGACTGTTTGGTCTTAAATTAAGAACTTATTCTTGTTTGAAATGTTCTTAAAATCAAGATGTGTTTTCTAAAATTAAGAATTTTATGTTCTCGACGCATTTTTAGACCAAATTTCTTAGTTCTGAGACCAAAATCTTGATTATAGAACATTTTTTTTATCAGTGTATATATGTACATACATGCCTCATGCCGCATGCTATGTGGTCATAAAGTATCAGAAGAGCATATGGACGGGTTGCCAATTGAGAGACAGCAGGAACATGACAACGCTCAAGGTATTAGGCCATGTTGGATTTGCATTTTTGACATGTGGCCGAGAAATGTGAGAGGGAAGGAAGCATTTAACACTTGCCCGCAACAGCATACGCATGTAGATGAGCTATGAAACCCTCCCCCACCTTTCCCCTTACCTTCTCATTGGCATCCACTTCCACTTCCGGTTGATCAACTATTGATTCTCAATTATGAAAGCTCTTGCTGCTTCGGCCGCCTGCAAGGCTAAGTGCTTCAAATCAGAAGCAATTCACTGAATGTCCAGAGAGTTCTCAGTGGCATGACGATTCACCAGCTAATTGTGACCGCAATTGACAAAATGTTGGCCAATCTGTTAGTTGGTCTTCTTGTTGTGTGTGACAGCCACAAAATTCAAATTTCTATTTTTCACATTTGTCTTTGATTTTGTGTTGCAAATTTTGTGCAACTAATTGTAAAATATACGAGTATTTCATTATATTTGAAATACAACTTTCAAGCGAAACTTGATATTTAATTAAAAAGTGCATCTATATGAGCACCAAAGTAAGCTCAAATTTTATATATACTACGGAGAAAAAGCCAGGCAAACAAGTTTCATAAATTTCGTTGCTGTCTGTTAATTAAAAGTTATATAATTTACCAACATTTTTGGTTCTAGAAAAAAAAGACAGACGCATAATATTTTCAGCTAATTTTGTTTCTTAACAAATAAATGAGTTTTAAACGAGATACATGAGAGAGCTTGTGTAGCTTGGGAATAAAACTTGTTGAGTAGACCAATAGAGTAAAGTTTAGATTCAGGAATATTAAATGTGGTTGCATAAAAATTAAAATTGTTTTATAACTGCAACAGAGGCAAGAAATTTATTTTGTGTATGTATTTCATATTCTTTCAACAACTTCCTTGTAAATAAATACGAATTATTGCAAAATAAATGCGATTTATTATTAAATTTGATTCAATTGCGCTTTCTTGCTGCTCCTTCTGCTGCTGCTGTTGGCTTCTGCATCCGGCCATGTTCACATCTACATTCATATCCACACCTACAACTACACTGACGCACCACCAACAGCACCACAATTTGCCTGGCGGTGTGACAACGCTAAGCAGCCGCAAAGTACCACAAGAGCCAGCGTTGATAGCACAGTCTGTGCAGCCATATCGGGTTTTCTTCCCTCCCCCTGCCACAACACCTCCCTTAACTCGGTTCGTCTCCTCCAATCAAGCAGCGGGCACGCTTAAAATATATTTTTATAAAAAATTTCCGATCTGAGTGGGATGTTGTATGGTTGTGTGTGTGTGTGTAAATTTCCTTTGCACTTTCACATTTTATGCTCAAAGCGACTTTAGCTGCTGCTGTTTTCCGCTTTTATTTTTTTATTTGTTGACGTCTCAGCTCTGGCATATAAAAAATGCAAATAATTTGCAAGCGCTTTACGAAGAGCCTGATCCGGTAGCAGATTCGTCGTGTCCTGGTCCTGGTCCTGTGCCAGGATACTGGTTACTGGTTACCCGGGCTAACCTCGAGGCGCGTGTGGCAATGGCAATGGCAAAGGCAAAGGCAGCGCGTAAAGTCAAAACGTTTTAATATTTATGGCACATTATATGGCTTGTGGGCTTACTTCAAGACCCGACATCTTGGCTCCACAGCAACAAATGATGATATTCCAAATACACATATATACACAATATATGCGATACATATCTATTTATATATATACATATATGTTTTTTATGCATAAATATGTGCTTTATGTGTGCTTGGGCAATTTGGCAGCTCAACGTATGATAAATGTACTTAGACAAATATTTCTGTTTTCTTTCTTGTATGTTATGCTAAACACAAGAAATCTTTAGGAAATCAAATAAAAGTGTCATAAATATAATTGCATATTGCAGACAACAATAAAAATATAATATAATAAAACAAGAATATGCGCTGGCTGTTTAAAAAATAATGCCCCAAAGTGTTGAAATGTTGTGGGGAAAAAGAAATAATCGTAGTAGAGATGGGAGAGCTACTTGTAGACAATGTTATGCGCTGCTTGCGTTTTTATGTCTTCCGTTGGATGCAGTGTCATTAGCTGAAGCCTTGAAGGATGCTGCAAGAACTCGTAAAGTCAAGTTGTGCCGTTGCGATGAGGCAATTTCTATACCCTAAAGATGTGTGTGCGCTTTATACGAGCTTAATTGCATTAACATATTTCTATATATTACAATTAAGCTCTATTTATTCGCGAAAGTTAGATTAGCTGAGGGATTATTTAGAAAACAGCTTAAAAAGCACATGAAAGCTTAACTCACTCATAAATTAAATTATAAAGCACATTAAAGCTTTCGGATCACTAAAAGTTCGGCTTTACACACATAACTTAGATTAGCTAATAAAGTATATAAAAAACTACAATAAAAGCACATTAAAGCTACAAGTTTATTAAAATTAAAAGCTTGGCTTTTCATAACCAATCGATTAGATTAAAAAGTAGATAGATAAGAAACAACCAAAAAAAAGCACATGAAAGCTTTAATATCACATAAAGCTCGTTTTATTTTACACATTATTTATGTTACTTTTAACTCTAATGTTTTTTTACTACAGGATATCTTTAAATCAAGCATTGCTAATTTTTCCTCGCAAAACCGCCAAGTTGAAACACTCGAAAAACCGACTGTGGACAGACTTAAGGGACATAGCATCCGTTATAACCGAGTCTGAGGTGAAGAAGTTGCAGGAAGAAAAAAAGCAGAAGAAGAAGAGAAGAGGAGCTTAGTGCGCTGGCTAAGTACCGTAATCAAAGTTTAATTACACGGCCATTGAGGCGATGAGGCGTTAGGGGCGGGGCGTTAAGGCTGCCGCTCTCTAATAGCAATTGCCTTGGAGTTCGTGCTTTATCTGCGCGCTTTTGAGTAATTATGGGTTCAAAGTCTGTGCAGAGCGTTCAACTGCTTAATTAGGCCCCAAAGAGCAGCTGCGAATTCAAACGAATAACTCATATGTATCAAGTGTATACAATTATATATATATATAGTATATTATATAAATATGTCATATTGAACATTTTACAAATATTTCGTTGAAATACTTATTTACGCAATATGCGTGTTATCTTTAACCTTACGCAGGCATTTGGAATAAACAAGTCATAAAATTAAATTGCAAAACAATTCGAGCAGAAGTTGGAGAATATGAAGAGTAAAATATTCGTGTCATGCACATATGCAATATGGTTAACGTGTGTGTGTGTGTGTGGGTGTGCTGCATGTGTATGTGTGTGTGTGTTCGTGTGTGTCAGCCATTGTATGCAATGTAATTTGTGGCCTGGCCGCATGTTACACATTGCAATCTGACAATTTCATTTAAATTGCTGCCAAGACATGCGGACAACATATAAGAAACAAAGAATAAGCACAGTAGCAGACTACGCTATACCCTGTAAAATTTTGAATATTTTCCAAATAAAGTTAAAAAAATATACATTAGCCAGGGTATAAAAATATGCAGAAATTGCTTCAAAATCTACAGATTGTTTATGTTTTTGAGCCCATCAGATACCCTGTAAGTTAAGCACTTCATCTATTGTTTATCTGTGCAAACTGCAGCTGCTTAAACAGCAAATGCAATTGGCCAAATTACCAGAGGCTAACCATCTAATGTTGTCTTTAATGCCTGCTTGACCAGGAATTTGCCTGGCTAACCAACTAAACATGACAGCATTTTGAAACATTACGTGATTTATTATGTTAAATGTACACACACACACACAGATATACAGCTACATATACAATGACAAATACTTGGGCGACCACATAGAATATTGGCCAGTGATTAGGGCTACTTGCAACACATTCGAGTTATATAATTGAAATGCAATTTAATGAACAACAAATATGGTTGATAATTTAGTATAAATTAATGGCATATTGGCATTGAAGTTCATTTGTTCACAAATAAACAACAAATGATTGTTACTGCCTGAGGTCAACAAAACAACATTCAATTCAGGCCACAAAAATTGTCAAATGTCAGGCATACATTTTGAAATTGAGATGATTAACCGCAGGACAGTTACTTTCAATTGAAATAGATGAATGCTGCAAGGAAAATATTTAATATATTAACAAATTTAAAGAATGTTATTATTCAATGAAGCATCTAATGTTTCTCCAGTTGGTTACACAAACCATTTTGAGTCCGTTTTAATTGTATAAAATAAAGCTGCAATATTATGAAATATATACTCGTATTTCATATCTCAAATTAAACCAAATCCTTTAGAGATTTATGATTAAAAACATTCTCAGCTATTTATTTACATCCTGTTTGATCTTTAATATTATGAAATGTCCCTAAAGCCTTTTTCTGATTTTCAAAGAATTCAAATTGCAGTTTGATGTGCAGCACAGATGAACAGGTAGAAATATGTTGCATAACACTCATACGCCCAGTGGTACATAAAACGAGGGGCCAGTGACCAATAAAGTGTTGCTGTTGCTACTGCTGCTACACGTAATGGTCTGCTTGGCATTTGACTTTCGGCCAGGATCGAAACAGTAATTGGCAGCAGAGTAGATCAAGCGAAGAGTTGTGGAGGGAGAAATACGACTACACTGAAAAAAATACCAACTTCTAAAATCAAGAACATTCAACTTAAATATTTTGTTCTTAAAATAACACCATTTTAAGACCAAATTAATAAAACTAAGAATATTAATCTAAAAATTCGCAGTTCTTAATATAAGAATTAAAAATCTTAAATTGATAAGAAAATATAAATATGTCATATTTAATATGAAGACAATAATGACACCGTGGCGTTCTGGTTAGAGTCGCCGCTTCAGTTTGGTAAAAAACAAGTCGAGAGATCGAAACCCGCTCTAACCAAGGAAAAAAGATATAATCGGAATATTTATAAACAAAAATAAATCCAAAAAAAAGTATAAGTTTGAAGAATAAAACAAGTTTAAAACACCTGGCTTAATTTTTTTTATTTTTGGCTTGAGAATTTAAGAGTGTTTGGTCTTAAATTAAGAACTTATTCTTATTTGAAATATCCTTCAAATCTAGAAGTGTTTTCTAAATCTAAGAATTTTATGTTCTCGACGCATTTTTTAGACCAAAATTCTTAGTTCTGAGACCAAAATCTTGATTTTAGAACATTATTTTTATTAGTGTACTATGCCTGCTAACGGGCAAAAAGTGCATTGATAAACGCACAAAAGGCACCTAGATTGGCTGAGGAGAAGAGAGAGGCAGAGAGAGGGAGAAACATGATTCAATTGTCAATATGTATATGTGTTTGTTACTATAATATGTGTATTGGTCTTGCCAACAGAGTGTGTTACTGCCAACTGAATGTATGAGTAGTTGAATGGATGGAACAGCGGCTGTAATCGAATATTGATTAAGTGCACACGGCAAACGGCAAAAACCCGCAGAAGCAATAGCAATAGCCACTGATATTGCAGTTAAACGTTGATAATGCACAAGATTTTGTGCCTGGACAGCAATTGAGAGAGAACGCTTGGCAGCTTCCATCTGCTTGCAGCAAGTTGGCAGGGCGGAAAATTGAAGCACTTGCTTCGTTTGTGTTTGTGCCGGCGAATGCGAATACGAATACGATTACAAATACGACTACGAATACGAGTAAGAATCCGTATACGGGTGCGGGTACAGGTTGCCCTTTGTACCATTTTGTTGCATTGAAAATGTTAACGGCACGAACGTCCCAATCCCAACAACTGGCCAACAACATTCTTTTTTTCTCTTTTAATTTTCTTTTTTTTTTTACTCGTTTTGGCAATGAGTTTTGATTGCTTTTGCCTGGGCATTTGGGTGCACTGACCCCATTTCCGCTTGTTATCGATTTGACGCCTGTTTCTACTTCACTCTATTCCCTTGCTCTACCCTCTCCTCCTCCGCGTGTCTGCCTTCCTTCTCCTTTTCCCCCAGCAGCAAATGCTGGCTGCCAGGCAATTGCCGTGTCGCCTTTTTTTATGCCTGAGCTGGCTGCCACTTGACAGCCAGCCTGAATTTCTTTTCTTTCCGTTTTGTTTGGGGGCTCAGCATTAAGTTCACAGCATTTCAGTTGTTCAGCCAAAAAAAAAATTGAAAAAAATGCACATAATGCTTGCTGCTAAGTACATACTTATACACGTTCAATTCCCCAACGTTGCACAAAAATATTGCCTTCAAATGGCATTAATTGATATATTTTTGGGCTGCTTCATAAAACTGCATGGGGGAATTTAATTTATTTTATGACCTCCAATTCACAGATTATTTCTATATATGAAAAGGCTTCCAAACAAAAACAATACCAAAGATTCGACATGCTTAAAAGCTATGTAAATTAATAAAAAATAAAGCTCCAATCAATAAGTTTTCAAAAACATTTCACTAAAAACAAAACTGAAAAGATTTACAAGTCAACATTTTAAACAATTTTGATTACATTTTTTATCAGATATAACAACTTTTATTACAATTATTTGTTGATTTTGACAGCATGCATTTATTGCAATCTTAAAACAAGTTGGCAGCACAATTCAATCACTTTACTGGTTTAAGAATTCATCATCAAATTACTGAAATATCTTTTGATTGCTAACCACATTCCTACATCGAGTTTAATTTGCTTTGACTTGTTTACAGAGAGAGAGAGAGAGAGAGAGAGAGAGAATGTAAGAGTGTAAGAGATAGAACAGTTGCTAATTCAATTGATTAGTTGGCTGCTGGCAAACAATTCCTAAAGCTGAGATGAGATGAGTGTTCAATCTCGAAGCTTCTTGTTCAATGGCACTTTAGCAATTTTCTAGTTTCAATTCAATTTATTTACTCAACTATTTGTATTGTACTTATTTTCATTTTATGTTTATTTTAATATTTTCGGGCGTATCTTTTCCCCCGCCAATTGAACAATCTGGCACTTGAGCACGCAGTAAACCAAAAAAGTTGCTATTCAAATATTGTTGCAGATTTTATGCGAAATTAATGAAATATGCAAGTGTTGTTGTTATTTGCTTTTCTAGTTGATATTGTTGTTGTTGTCGTTGTTGCTTTGAGACAAGCGAACTTTGACACAGCCACAGCTGCTGATGGCGTTGACATCACAAGTGGCTGTTGCTGCCTTTCTAACCATGGCCCGAAGCTGCCACAACTCGTGTTGAAGCTGAGATGAGCTTGCAGCACTTGAGTGCTTGTTGTTGCGGCTTTTAGATTTTCCAAGCCACTTTCGCCTAATATTCTTCTACATCTTCTTCTTCCTCTTCGTCGTTCTTGTTCAGTTAAATCAAAACAACAAAGAACTTTTACTGGCAAAACTATTGAGCTAAAGTTGTTGCTTCTGCTGCATGTTATCATTGCATTTTAATGCGTGCATCTGACAATGACAAGAGAGAGGTTGCGAGACAGGGAGAGCGATAGAGAGAGAGAGAGAGAGAGAGAGAGAGAGATAGAGAAAGAAAGACAGGGTAGCGACGCAAATGCAAAATAATGCCTGAAAACTTGCACAGTCGCCATATGGTGTCAAGTGGCATTTGAAAATGCTCTTATTTCCATTTTGTTTATTTATGATATGACAGAGACCCGACAAGTTGTAAAGCTCCACAACTCTTCATTGGGAATATCAAATGGGCAGATGGAAAACATTTTTCATTTTATTATTAAAATTTTATAGCTGATCTCCTACTGGCAGATTATAAAGCTCAATTGTATTCCAACAAGTGGGATTAATTAAGAGAGAAATTGAGTGTTGGAAAATACAAAGAGAGTGGCAAACATTTGACAAAATTTAATCAACTTACGCACTTGACTTTTGTAAGCGCTCTAATTTTTAACTGCTAAATTTGATACATTATAAAGTATTTGTAATTCAAATCACGCTTTGTATATTTGAAATTCTAGAAAAGAAATAAACCAAACTTAAATCAATGCTCAAAAAATAACTAAATTATTCCCATTAAAATGGTGATATTTTTTTGGTTGATAAAGTGTCAATATCGACAATAAATCTAGATATCGAGTCAGCTAAGCTACTCAAATTCTAAAATCAAAAAGATAAAATATAATTATTACAGATAAGAAAATTAAATTAACAAAATAAGCTAGCTAAGAAACAAAATTATTTTTAAAGATGTCAGAAATAAATATAACTGCTAATTAATCTGTGTAGATTTTAGGCTTTTAAAAATGAATAATGATCTGCAATATGTATACTAACTTTAATATACCATTTCCTTTTTTAAAATATGTAGTTGCATACGAAATCAAAAAGAGAAATTCTAATTGCTAAAGGGCGACACCAGCATAATGAGTGCCATGAATATAAAATGTTCATATCGGTGTGGACAGGCAACAATAACTAAAGGAAAATGAAAAAAAAAACAGTAACTACGACAGCAACTCGCTCAATTAAAATGAAATTTTCATAATAAAGTTTGTAACCGGCTGTCCGTTTGCTGAACCTGTGGGCTGCTTACCGCAGACATGCGCTGCCATTACCCCAACTCATTTTTGTGCAACCTCAACTTCTGTACAGGGTACACTGATAAAAAAAGCGCCACGGTGCTTTTATTGTCTTCATATTAATTATGACATATTTCTATTTTCTTATCAATTTAAGATTTTTAATTCTTATATTAAGAACTATGAATATTTAGATTTATATTCTTAGTTTTATTAATTTGGTCTTAAAATGTTCTTATTTTAAGTACAAAATATTTAAGATGAATGTTCTTGATTTTAGAAGTTGGAATTTTTTTCAGTGTATGTACAGTTAAAGTTAGTTAAATGAATTGAATAAAGGTTAAAAATCAAACTCGCTTAAAAGCAGAGCTTTTTAGCTACATCAATCAGAAATATATTTTAAAAGTACAGGGTATTTTACAGCTTACCACTTGTTTTATTTTAATTGTTGCACATATGTCTAGCCTGTGGTGCTTGTGGATGTTTCAGCATTGTGGCAAATGAGGCGTGAGCGGTGTGGCCTGTGGCAACATCTCCGCAATCACATGTACACGCACTGACATTTTAATACAATTTTAATTTGTTTATAACTTGAGACAAAGTTCTAGGCAAAAAATACAAAAAAGTTTGAAGCAATGCTGATAATATAAACGAAAATGGTTTATGGCAAACCAATTTCAAGTACAAAAATCAAAATGCTGTACACACACACACACACACAAGCAGAATGACAGACAGACAGACAGTGAAACTTCAAACAGAAGTTTTAACTTTTTTTGTATTTTTGCTAACAAAATGTAACACAAATCCTCCAAAGTAGCAAATAGAATGAAAACTTTCGAGTTTTATCTGCAACGCCAGCTGTGCGAGTGTGTGTGTTGGGTGTGTGATGGGTGTGTGTGTGTGGGCAAACTCATCATCAAACAAGATTATTTGATCAGAGCTGCCTGTAGCTAAGAGAGAGCGAGACTTCATTCTTGCCCCTGCCATACAGCCGCAACACGAAGAGAAACGCGAAACTTTTTGGCCAACGCACTCATTTGCTTTTAGCGGCCTTAACCGCAGCGAGTGGCGAACTTAATACAAATGAGCCAAGTTTCAAGTTAAATCAAGCGGCAATATACCCAAAGATTGAGCTTACAAAATAAAAAAGAAGAAAAAAAAGTTTACCAACATTTTTCTCCTTGTTTCCCGCCCTTGAAATGTGATAAAGCTGCCAAATTCATAGATAGACATTTTGACTTGATTTTTATTTTATGAAGCCAGGCGAGCTTAAAAAGTTGTCTATTCCAATTAATTAATTTAGGTGCTCGCTGATTGGGATACTTAACAAACAACCCTTCACCTTAAGCCTTAGAATTTCAGCACAAGAAAAGAATTTAAAATACTTCTCATACCTTTATAAAGTCTTTAGCTCGTTATATTAACAATTTCATACAGCTGACATCTAATGTAAGCAGCTTCAAGGTAAAAATTGAATATTAATCCATACGAAAGTTGTTGAAAACTTTAGCTATATTGTTGGTTATTAAATGGCTTAAGCTGAATGAATATGTGCATTAATAATTGATAATAAATAACCTTGGGCAAGGGGTGTAACACACAGACAGCTTCAAGGCTAGCAGACGCATGAAATTTGTTTATGCCATAGCACACATTTTGGGGCATTAAAAATGCAGCACGAACCAGGCTTAAAGTCAATGCATGGCCAACAGCAGCAACAGCAACATTTGTTAAACTTTGTTAAATTTTAATTTATTGCCAGCATATAATTTATTCATCAAGAGCCGTATAGTCTGTTTCTGTCCTCCTTCATAACTCCCTCTCTATCTCTCTCTCTCTCTCTCTACTTATCAGACTCTCATGTCATCTCTTTCTATATCTATCTCGCTCGGTTGGTGTGTATTAATGGGGCTGTGGAATGTGTGCGACAAGCGTCAAGGTTGAATCACTTTACGGTTCGTTAAATTTTCGCTCGTTTTACCGACATATCGTTGTTGCCTATGTTCCACGTTCCTTGTCGACTTTTACTTTTGTTTTCCTCATACTTTCCGTTTACGGATCGTCAGCATTAATTTTCATTACGCGTCGCCGTAACGATTCGGTTTGTTGACCATAGCCGTGAGGATGTGCCAAGCAAATTGCTACATAAGACCCTTTTGCCTTTATGGCTTTTACTAGCCCTCATTTTAGGCCTTGCCATTTCAAAAGTGTTGCCGTAATGGACCATTCTCTTTAAGTAAATCTAACCCGCAAAAGGACCAGCTGCATTCTGCTTATCATAAAAAAAACACGAAAACAAAAACCATTCCGACTTTGAAGAGTTAATTGAACCACAAGAAGATTTACGAAAATTGCTCACAAACTTCTCAAGAATTTCTTTATCAGTTTTGAACCAAGTATTTACCTGCAAGTAAAAGAGGAAAATAAAAGTTTCATAAGTATTTTTGTATAGATAAAATGGTAGAGTACAAACAATTTAAGGAATATTTTAAATATTTTAACTAAGACACAAGACATTTATCAATAAAATATAATTCTTGACATTAAAATATACTAAATGAGCTTTCTGGCAATTTCCAATCAAGTCCAAGACATTGGGCATAAAACATTTCTGATTTTCCACACTCTCACGTTCAATATTTCTCATAACTCACGCCTATCTGCATAGCTGTCAATGGGCCAAAACAGATTCCAAAAAATGGTGAGAGTAAGGAAAAAAAATAAAAGAAATTTCAAATATTGCTGCATACAATTTGCACGTCATAAATCATATTGAAATGTGCATGGAATCTACAAGAGAAAAAACTAAAGTAAAAACTATTTTTAGCGCATTTGCAACGTGCAAAGTGCAACGTGCAACTTGCACCTGCAACTGTACACACACACACACACCTACATTTCAACTAACCCAATTTAGTTGAGTGTGAAAATTGGCTTTCACCCATTTTCAAATTCTGAGCTGTTCACACACACAACACACACACATGCTAAACGAACTGTGCACAGCCTTTTTCATATAAAAGGGAGCTCATCCTAAAAAGAGAAAATATAAAGAAAGTAGAAAAAAACAAATACCCAATCGTTATATACTCACTCACACACTCACTGAGTTACTCACTCACTCACGCAATCAGAAGAAGTGGAGGGATTTTTCATGTAAACGCATGGATTAAATGAAAAATCAAACGAAAAAGGAAGTAAAAAGGAAAACGCTTAAGCGCATGCAAATGAATTCTGTTTAGTTTGGGCTTGGCATAAGAAAAAACTAGACTAGTCAGAGAAGGGAAATGTTGCCTTGATTCCTTTTCACACTGACAAAAAAAATGTTCTAAAATCAAGATTTTGGTCTCAGAACTAAGAAGTTTGGTCTAAAAAATGCGTCGAGAACATAAAATTCTTAGATTTTGAAAACACGTCTTGATTTTAAGAACATTTCAAATAAGAATAAGTTCTTAATTTAAGACCAAACAGCCTTAAATTCTCAAACCAAAAATAAAAGAATAAGGCAGGTGTGTCTTAAACTTTAAACTTATTTTTTTTTTTAATTATACTTTTTTTGGATTTATTTTTTATAGATATTCCGAAATGTTTTTTCCTTGGCTTGAGCGGGTTTGTATCCCTCGACTAGTTAACCAAACTGAAGCGGCGACTCTAACCAGAGCGCCACAGTGCCATTATTGTCTTCATATTAAATATGACATATTTATATTTTCTTATCAACTTAAGATTTTTAATTCTTATATTAAGAACTGCGAATTTTTTGATTAATATTCTTAGTTTTATTAATTTGGTCTTAAAATGGTCTTATTTTAAGAACAAAATATTTGAGATGAATGTTCTTGACTTTAGAAGTTGGTCTTTTTTTCAGTGCACTTGCTCCTATTCACCACATTCCGTCGACATCCTCTTAACCATTTGGCTTTCGCAACTAAAACATACGCAAATCGCTTTAGCATTTTACAATTACTTAAGCCCGATAACATATCAGAGCTTTTAGTTTCGGCATTCGACGCTTGGATTTAGGTTTGGTTGCTCTTAATATTCTGATGTGTTAGATTGGTTTTATTCGACGAAGAAATTGGTCTACTCAATGATTACATTTACATAAGAAATGGATTCAAGAGTTTGTTTTTTGTTTTGTTGGTTAGTCTGTGGCTCATAAAAGTTAAATTTATTTTATTGAAAAGTTAATAAAAGCACATCAATCTCAATCTGCAAGAGTATGAGTAAGTGGGTCAACAAAAGACGCGTTCATTGAACCATTGAATGGTTAATTGATTCGCCGTTTCAATTGCCACAAGTTGCACAAGGCAACAGGCATAAGGCATCGGGTAGAAAGACAGAAGCTACTGTGAAAAACCAATTAAATTTATCATATGTCAAATACAAATGGCAGGCGACTTCTTGCCAAATGAAATGAAACGTAATGAATATGAATAATAATCAAGAGCAAAAAATTCATCGCACTTAAAATACAGCAAATAAAATTAAATATTAAAAAACAAAAACATAATGGAAACAGAGAGAACGAATGGGAAACTGTAGCACATTGGTTTATTTAAATTGGCAAAAAGTCAATTAAACTTATGCCGATGCGCACATTTAAGCACCTGTAATCCAAAAACGAGTCGCTATATACAGCTGTTACGAGTGTGAAAGAGAAGGAGAAAAAGGGAGAGAGAGAGAAAAAGAGATACACAAGCACAGACAGGACATGCATGATGTCATTAATGACTGCCGGGCAAAAAAGAGTGGTAGAAAAACCATAGTTGATTGAACTGTAGTTTGAAATACCCTGGTGCTTTATTCTAGAAGAGGTGTATCTGTTTTTACAGTAAAGATGCATGAAAAAAAAGAATGTTATTTGGGGATAATATTTTTGAAAGTTTGTATACATTTTTTCCTTATTTTCAATTCCTATACTTTTTTTTAAATTTAATTTCTTGTATGGATTTTGACTTAACGTTTGATTATGTATGTAAATTTAAGACAGTTTTTGTTGACAATATGTGTTATTTTTCCTTTGATCCCAGGTTCTTTATTTTTCAGAAGGCAAAAGTATTTTCCATGAATTTGAAAGAAATTTAGCTGATTTCCATTTTTTCAATCATAATTCGATATCTATAGTTCGAAGTTATAGTTAGAAGTTATTTTTCCTTTGATCCAATGTTCTTTATTTTTCAGAAGGCAAAAGTATTTTCCATAAATTGGATAGAAATTTAGCGAATTTCCATTTTTCCGATCATGATTCGATATTTATAGTTAGAAGTTGCTCTCTTTTATTTTAACATTTCTTCAAAAATTATTATATACCTGATTTTGATAAAAGATTTAGCTATATATTATTAGAAATGATCAGTGTTATAAATTGTGTTAATCTTTGATACTTAGATACAAGATTGATATTGCATATCCTCCAGCTATAAAACTAATATTGACTTCGCTACAATATCTATCTAAAAATGCAGTTGTCGATGCTTACACCCCGTGATGTTGCTGTTGTTGATATTGTTGCTGTTGCTGCTGCTGTTGCTGCTGCTGTTGCTGATGCTGCTGCTAATTTGTAACGCATTTTCTTATCAATTGTCGCAATGCATACGATTTCTGACTCTTGCCATTACAGTTGAGTGCAGATGCTCAGCTTGACACTTAGCCGCAGGCGTGGCAATCTACCACAAGCTGTTGCTGTAGTTGTTGTTGTTGTTGTTGCTGTTGCAAATTGTGTATTGAATGCAATCCTTGCACACATTCAGCAGCTAACGAGCAGTAGCAGTAGCAACATCAGTGCCAGCAATCCACAAGGATACACAAACAACCCAACTGAGTCCTGGGCTCACTCTCTCTCCCTCTCTCTCTCTGTCTTTGCCTCTTTCTCTCTCTCTTTGTGCTGTCTGGTGTCGGCTTTTAAGTGTCATAAATGAGAATTTATTTGGCCAGGCATTGTCATTGCAGAAGGCATTGCTGTCACTGTTGTTGCTGTTATTGTTGCTTTTGCTATTTGCTGTCGTTTGCTGTTCGCGCCGCTCAGGTGGCAAATTTTCCAGGTTGTCAGGTTGGCAGACAACATGGCTGCCATTTGGCCCCTAGAGTTGAATGTTGCTGCAAAATCGCTGTGTGAGTTCATGAACTCTGTCCATAAATTTCATTAACAGCTGTTGTCGTTGTCGTTGTCGTTGCCACTGCGACAAATTGGAGATTAGCTTAGAATACTATATAAATTATAATTACGCATACGCAGTGTGGTACATTTTATACATATAGACAAACATCTATTGTGCTATTGTGATTTTAGATATTACTTGCAACATATCAATAATATTTGTGGCACAGTTATGTGGACAATGGATAATAGAAAATACTTGAACCGTGTGCCACTTGCACTGGTTGCATGTTTGAGCTTACCAACAAAAAAAAAGAAAACAACGACACAGGTCACTCAATGTCGCACAAAATAAAAATGACGACAGTCACGAGACCAACAACAACAATAACAACTATCGAAACTATAGCCAACAACTACAATAACAATGGCCACGTTAACGCTTAACGATTTTCTAGTGCACAGCACAAAATAATAACAGCAAAAACTGATATAAAACATTTTCTATAGTTGCTTTTTACTACGATAAAAGCTAGAATAAATCCAATTAAGTGGCGCCCTAAAAGTCAACATTGTATTCGAGTTTTCATCAAATTAAAAATGAATTACAATTATCAGATTATGATTCAGATCTTTTACAATGGCCAAAGTCATTTAACAATTGTTGATTTATTGCATTTTGAGAAAATAATTTCATTTGAATTTTATATTTCTTGAAATTAAACAATTGTATAATTTAAATTTCAATTCCAAGGAAAATTGTCTCAATCACAATTCGGTTCGGACATTTGCAGCGCCCCTTTTGGAATCCTTGTCACGCCCCTAAAAACAAGCTGAAAATAATGACAGAACAACAACTGAAATTCGCACACCGACACGTAGAACCAAGAAACAATCAAATCAAATATTTATATGCGGGCAAGAACCAGCAGTCAAGACCCACTAGCCATCACAGAGAGAGAAGGAAATATGAACATGAAAAAGAGAGAAAACGAGAGCTGGCAGCAGCAAATAAATGTGGCACAAGCACAAGGAAAAAGCAAACTATAACAGATTTTAGTTGCTTATCCTGCCGCATCCTTTGGCGTTGCCTTCATTGCCTTTTGGCTGCCACAGTGCAAAACTTTTGGGCAAATATCAGAACATGCTGCAAGTAAAGAAACCAGGAAACACTATAAGGGCCATTTCCTCAGAGAGGAGACTACTAAAAGAACTTAATACGAGGGTTGAACGGCAGTTATTAGTAAAAATTAAAGAATAATGAATGAAAAATGTTTATTTTAAAATTGAAATTGTAAATTTAAATCTTAGTTTAAATTTATATGAGGTTTTATAACGATCCAGAATATCTACAATATACATAGCGCTTTATTTTCTAATCCAAAAAGTATGCTATATATAATTTTATGGCCTTGCCTTTCTGAACCGAAAACTAATTAATTTAGTTGGCTGGCCTTGTTTTTCTTTTGCTCCGAATTAGTATGCATAAGAATATGGCTTGGTAAAAACAAGAACATTTGTTTAACATAATTTATTAAGTCATCAGTACGAGTGCTAAAGCATAAATGAACTTATTACTTAGTAAACGACCCTCGTAAAATGCCTATAGCTGATGTGCTGATGTGTTTGCTGCTTAGAACATTTTGAAACATTTGCAAAATTAAAAAAGATTTTATGCCAGACGCGTTTCGGCAAATAGTACAAAGAATACATGTATACAAGTGTTTACAAATATAAAACAAGGCCAAGCCAAAGGGCCAAGTGAAACAATCAAATACTGAATCGTTCCTTTTACACACACGTATCGAAATTGTAACAGAAAATCAATTTAGACTAAAACTTGGAATGGCATAAATGCTGGTTGCTTGCCAGCAACACACACATATACATATACACATATACATATACGTGTCTGGCATTTGTATTGTATGTGTGGTATATACATATGTAAATGTAAATGTAGGCACAGAATATAAACAACGCGGCAAAGCGGAAAACTTCTTCTTCAATACAATCAAATCTTCTGTTCGACTGTCGGATGCAAAACACTCGAATAAAATTAAATTTATTTGTATTTATTCCCCTTCCTGTTAAGAATTTGAGTTAAGACGAGGAAACACAAGTGTGTTGGACATGCCAAATATATAATACCCTAGCAGTGCTTTGATTTTGATCAGTTTAATGAGTATACTTAAATAAGCACATATATTTATTTATCTTTCCAATTTCATTAATTTCAATTTCATAATATTTTAACTATACCCGACTTTATTGTTGTAATACACAAGAAAAATTAATTAAATTAAATTTTTTGATTATTTTCTTACAGTTTTTAATATTTAAATCAATTGTGAAAAATATTTCTCAACTGCTTTTAGTTGACGTTAAATAAATACAATAAAAATATAAATTGAAACAAGTGTTTTAATATAATTATTATTTCGTATTGTTATCTGTGAACATATTATAAATAAATGGTTTGGGTTTTGCTATTATTCTTTAGTGCAATAAGATAATTTGAATAATTCATGTGGTTTTATAAAAACAAAAAAAAAATGTTTCATGTGCTTATATTTATTTTTTGAGTTATATGATATCCTGTTTTAATATGGAATGTTTCCTTAACAAGATTCATCATTATATTAGTTCAGAAAGATCCAACATCTTGAGAAAAGGATAAGATATGACAGTAATTTATAAATTTACTTCAAAATATTTTGCATTCCCTTTTTTTTAAACGTATTTTATATATGAATCATAATACCCGGTATTGGCATGTAGTCTTGGGTATAATAATTGGTAGGCAGGCATTTTGTTTTACGCACACAGATAGACATATCATAAACGCTCTAAGTTTCCCGCTCTCCTTTTGTCTTCACTCACGCTTCTTCTCCCTTATTGTTTAGCATGCTACTTAAGCTATTTACGAATCTCTGCACTGAGTCACAAAACTTTCGACTGAATGGCATTACGGGCACGATACAAAAAACCCACTTGGCACGAGCTTTTTAAGTTTTATCTCCCCACTTTCTCTACTACTCAATGTGTCTCTCTCTTTCTGTCTCTCTGTTTCTGGTAGCGTGTTGGTCCTCGCGTGCGAGTGAATCTTCAAGTTTGTAAGCAGGGGATAAGCGGGCTGAGCAAAGTCAAAGCATAATGTAAGCGTTGCCAAAGCTGCACTTAAACTTTTGATATCAATAAAGAAAAATACCCCAAACAAAAGTGTAAGCTCGAATGCAATGCGACAACAACAATAACAACAGCTGCATGAAAGTGAATTGAAGGATAAGTCCAACCAAAAAAAAAAAAAAAAAATGCAAAAGAAATGACAAACTTAAATTCTTGGCAACTTTGGCAGCCGTTTGCCAACTTTTGTAACAAAAATCTAATGCAAAACTGTCATTTAGAGACGCTCTTATTTATTTTGATGTCAGCTGCACGTGCGCCACACTCACTACACATAAATATGAGGGTTAGTGTGTGTGTGTGTGAGTGCGGATCACGGAAATCATCAGGAAAAACGCAAGAAAAAAACTCCAACTGAAATAAAAAATGGCGACATGACAGGCGCACGTTTTGGCCACATTGAAAACGAGGGCAAGCATTGGGTGGCGACAGGAAAGCGAAGCAGACAGACAAACAGTTAAAATAGGAAAGATGAAGAAAACAAAGAGAAAGACAAACGATAACTGAGTGAATGAGTAGATGCAACAGAAGCTTAGGCAATTTACGACAGGCAACTGCCAACAACGGTGAGTCCCAACTAAGTATGAGGATAACAGGGATGCGCAGGGAATCACGTCAAGAGATTCACAGCACGAAAGAGAGATGATTGCTAAAGTCAAAAGGGGATTTTTCATTTCAATAACTCGTGTGTGATTTGCGACAAATTGTAAGAGCATTAAGATCAATGTGTTTTAATTTCTATCGGCTCAAATAGTAATCTCCATTGGAATGAATTATTTTCTGTTCACTGTGAAAATGTGAAGAGTATTAACTTGACGCCTAAAAGCAGACTCGGATCAATATAAGAATATAATATCTTAAATTGTTAAGAAAATATATATATATGTAATATTTAATATGAAGACAGTAATGGCACAGTGGTGCTCTGGTTAGAGTCGCCGCTTCAGTTTGGTAACAAGTCGAGGGATCGAAACCCGCTCTAGCCAAGGAAAAAACATATAATCGGAACATTTATAAATGAATCTAAAAAAAGTATAAATAAAAAAAGAATAAGCTTAAAGTTTAAAGTTTAAAGAAAACCTGCCCAATTTTTTTATTTGTGTTGAGAATTTAAGACATTTTGGTCTTAAATTAAGAACTTATTCTTATTTGAAATGTTCTTAAAATCAAGATGTGTTTTCTAAAATTAAGAATTTTATGTTCTCGAAGCATTTTTTAGACCATAATTCTAAGTTCTGAGACCAAAATCTTGATTTTAGAACCCTTTTTTATCAGTGTAGATATTTCGCTGACAATGGATTTTAAAAGCAAACTTACGAAATGTAAGTGTTTTTGAAATATCAGAAATTAGATTTTGCGTAGTTGAAATAAATTTATTTTAAATATAAATAAAATTATTAATTATTAGTAAATCATTTAAAAGTGGTTGACCCTTTTATGCAACTTCAAAATGAATTTCATTAAATAAATTTAAAATATTATTAAATCTATCAACGAATATATTGGGTATTTAGAGACTTGTAGAACATGCTTCAACATTTGTTTTAAAAGTTCAAATGATTGATATATATTTTTATTATTATAATTTGTCTTCGACACTGAAAAAGTGACTACAATTTGGTGACTGTCTTCTCATCACGGCGCATCACAGATGTCAAAATGAACGCCAGCTGCTGTTGTCACTTTAATTTGAGGCAAAGTCAGGAATTGTTTTTGGTTCATAACATCAGCGCGTGACATGAAACATGCAAATATGACACATACGAGCAACGAATAGAGATGGAGATAGTAAAAAACAATGGAATGAGTATAGTGTGTGTTGTCTACACACACACACACACACACAACGTATCAGTTTGACAGTTGGGTTTTGAGAAAGGCACCCAAAGTTTTGTGGCAATAGAAGAAAAACAACGGCAAGAATCAAGTACACGCCACTGGAGACACTTGGAAAACTGTTTTGCTTGATTGAATTGAATTGTACAAGGCCTAAACGACAACAACAACAACAAACAGAGTTAGCTGAAGAAGTAGAAGAAGTCGCACAACTGTCACAAAATCAATAAAAAGGCAGAAACTTTTGGCTATGAGAGCAACCTAAATACTATACAAACAATAACAACAACAACAACTGAGACGTTGCATAAACTGACCGACCTCTGTAATTTCGATACAAGTCTCAGTGGACACATTAGCAACATGTGTTGCCCTCCAGCAGCAACATCAGCAACAGTAGCAACAAATTTGTTACAGCTAAACTTGGAAAGAAGCATTGCATGTCCTGTGTCCTGTGTCCTGGTCTTGTTGCCAGGAGAAACCAGCAATAAGCAATAAGCAGTTGGCTTGCTCTGTTTGTTGCTACATAAAATAGATATAAATAACTATATATAGCTCACATCCGCATCCTCATCCTCATCCTCTAGAGCTTCCCCAAACCCACTGGAGTTAAGTCGAGTGGCCGCCGCAGACATTTGCGATAAATGTCAAGTGAATATCGCTGGATTCGAGATTTATGTGCGAATGCTCTGCAAATAATTGGGTGTTGCCAGCTTATGGATTTATATGGTCATGGTCTGGATGATATCTGGGCACTTTAATATCATTTCATCCAGTTGCCATTCATCAAAATGTGCACATAAAACTCTATGGCCTCTACCAGAGATAAGTCAACTCGAGACAAATTTGCATTTGACCAACAAGCTCTCAACTGCCATTCGTTTTCCTATCGCAATGAAAAGCGGCCAAAACTGCTTAACAACATTTTCTGTAGAAATGCAAATGGAAATGCAAATGGCAAACTAAAAGGATTAAATTTGCAATTTGAGTTTTTCGGCGTCTAAACCGCCAAAGCCAAACGCTAACTAAATATTTGTTAAGAAAATACGTTTTTGGCAGCAGGCTCAACATGTTGACTTTTAAGTTTTGCTGCGAGCACACATTGCGTATGCGCTATGCATTTGCCAAATTGCAAAGCCAAAACGCAATCAGCAACAAATTTCGTCCAAAAAAAGAAAGAAAGACAAGAAACAAAACGCGACACAATGGAAAAGGATAAAAAAAAAAGAGGAAATAAAACAATTTACGAACGCAAAGTGTCCTTGATGAGCGGTTTGCCACTTCAGTTCAGAGAGACAATTGACAGCGAGCATTTTACCAAAAGCAACACGGGAAATACTCTATATTCCGCTTGGAATTACTTCAGTTAAAGTTTGAGAATAAAATAAATTTCATTAAATTTTTAGCAAATTGTTCTCCATAGTCTCTTTTTGAAAAATATCTTCACTTTTATTTGGTTTAACTGATATAAGGTTCATTGTTTTAATTTATAACGTCTTACAACTTAATAAAACAACGTTTAAAATAATATTTTTTGGGTAGTGTAATATACCCCTCACATAAAAGAAAGGAATGTAAAAACGATGCTGGTACAGCAAAAAAAAACATACAGCAAACAATGATGGGCGAGATGGAAGTAAAGGAAGAACATGTGAAGGAATTGCGAACAAAAGGATTCATTAACAAAGTAAAAGATGGAAAAGTGCGCAAAGAGCATTGAAATGAAATGAACGATGAGATGGTTGCACCAGAAGCAGCAGCAGCAGCAGCAGCTCAGCAAAAGAGTCAAACGAATATACGATATGGAGATGAAGATGGAAATGGAGATGGGATAAGGGCAGGCAACCAAGCGGAAGTTTATGACTGTAAAAAATAAGGAAAAAAGACGTATGAAGACACGTTAAGAACGACAATTGCAACTCGGTTGAATGCTGCAGCACTCCTCAATACATACACACACATCCTGCAAGGAAACAATAAAACGCGCGTCAAGTGCTGCCAATGTTGTTGTTGGAGTTGAGAGTTTGGAGGGCGTTAGTACCTTCAAGTGAGGAATTACAATGGCAACTCGTCGTAACAATATACTTAGTATAAATATCTGCATGTGTTTGTCAGTTAGTTTGCAAAGTCAAATGAAATTTAATTTTACATAATAAATGGCAAAAACATATGCACACACACATTTATTACCTCGGCCAACAAGCAGCGCCGCAGGTTATGCTACCAAAAAAAAGTTCAATTCACAAAAAAAGAGAATGAATACTCGTTTTGCAAATGACATTAAGTCTGTTCACATGCATGTAACCTATTCCACACACACATACACACTCAGAAAAACCACAGTAGACAGAGGGGAAGAGAAAGAAGGAGAACTCGGGGGGAAAAGGGGTAACCACAAAATGATTATCTAATGTTTGCACAGTAAAAACAAAATTATTTTTGTGGTCATAAAAACATTCATTCAAACATACTCATATGTACATACATACATACATATATTTGAATGTATAGAATGAGTAAATACCGGGTGTATCTGGCTCGCATTCATCAAACCGCCGACTCATATATTTGCATTTACATTGTATCTCATGCACAGTGGTGCGCTCGTCATTTGTATTGTCTAAAAACGTTGACAATTACCTATAACATTAATATTGAAAGCTACTATTTATATTTTTAAGAGTAATAACAATAATTATATATAGCTATATTTTTACACTGTGCAGGTTTTTAAATAAACCTTATGTTATTCTATAAAAAAAAATGTAATGACTTTTAAAAACCCGAGCATTGAAAAAATATTATAATTATCAGGGATTAAACCGAAACCGTAACCTTTAACCGATAAAAACCGAAAAGGTAACGGAAAAAATTTTTTCCCGTTGTACCGAAACCCATAAACCGATACTCTTTAAGCCGAAATAACCGGTTAGTAACCGCTTCATTTATAAGGGTTAATTTCGGCTCTGACCGTTGCAGGTACTGAGCAACTTTGATAACTTTGAACTGCCATAACTTTGTCAAAAGTCAATCAATTTTCACGCGCAATGTAAATTTGATCATGATTTTACCTCTAAATTCGTTCTGCATTTAAATTTTGTTCGTTTTAAAAATATTGAAAATTTCGATATTTTTCGAAAAATACAAAGGGGTAAGTATGTAAATTTTCGAAAATTTTAGAGTTTTGAAAATTAACAAAATTTAAATGCAGAACGAATTTAGAGGTAAAATCCTGCTTACATTGACATTTTGCATGGAAATTGAATGAGTTTTGTCAAAGTTATGGCAGTTCGAAGTTAATTGCTATTGATCTTGAACCATATTTATTCCTTATTGTATTCATGTTTTTTTACTAACTCTGCACCACTGTGCCGCCCACAGAAATAAGCTTGCGTAGATTTATCTATGCAGCCACAATAAAGTTAACTGTATTTTACGTATTTTCCATTTTAGAATTTTGTTTTCATATGGATGCTATAAAATTATGGAACGTTGAAAACTTTTGACGAGACATTGGACGTCCTATTCGTATTGAAGCACATACATATTTCATTTGGCAATTTTTGTAATTTCTTTTCTTTCACATTTTAACTTTTTGTATTTTTTGGAATACAACCAAAAGCCGTACAACAAGGCAAGCAATGAAAATTATTGGCCTTGAGTGTAAATTCCATGAAAGATCCATAAATATTGACATTGGCACTTTTTGCATTCCATAAATTCCATTTCGGCGAACAACTTGCATGAAATATTTTTACATGACTTACTCATTTACTTGGGGCTTATGGCATATCAGCTACCCGGACAATTAAGTTCGAGCACATTCCAGAAATATTTAATTGAGTACGTACCTAAAAATAAAAGAGAGGCAGAGAGAAAATTCTTAGAAAATGCCAATATAGTATAAATAAAATAGAAGGCCTTCATGGTAGAAAGTCAATATTATAAAACTGAAAAACATAGAAGTCACTTGCTTATGAAAATCAGAAATTCTTGTGAATGTTCCTACTATACCCACCCAAATAAGAATTTAAATAAAATAAATACAAATTGAAATGTATCTCATGGAAATAAGTATACGTGCTTATTTAATTTATTCTCCAATTTCATTAATGTAACTATATAATTTACTTTAAAAAATAACAAATACTTATTGCCCAATCAATTGATGTAAATGTTCGTTTTTATATTCATCTTTAATGTGTCCTTCTCATGATGTGGGCGTTGTTATTTCAGGCAAATAAAGGTAGGGCACATCAGGCAGGCAGACAAGGCATTGTTTTAGACAAATTGATGGGGTAAAAGGGCAACAACCAATGTCAAACAAACACACATGCCACACTTTGTGTCCATTGTTATCACATTTACCAAACTTGATCCTTTATGAACCGTATAACAAAAGCTGCTCATTTGTCATTGTCCTTAGGTATTATTTAAATGAAGCCTATGAAATTTAACCATTTAAAAAGAGCTTCCAACTTTATTATTCGTAATTGTCAAATTGTTTTCAAGAAATAAAGTAAAATTGAAGATAAAAAAAACAGCCCCATGGGGCGAATATGAAACATTTTAAAGTGTGATTTTATTTGATTTTATTGCAACTATATAAAATACGCCCGAGGCACTCCAAATATATGAAATATTTATGATGCACTGGGTATTTTAATTAAATTCAACGGCGTCTGAGGGGGCAAATATTTATTATAATTCTGCAGCATATACATATAATCTGTAATTTATTGTATAATTAATGTCTGTTGGCGAAAATGGCGAGTACTTGCAACATGTTATTGTTAAAAATGAATTTGCTCTAAAGTATTTAAAATTAATTAGTTTGTTTTGGCAGTTGATGTCATCAATGCGGAGACACGCCTTTAAATGCCATAAGCCCTTCAATTAACTGACAACTGATGGTAAACGATATTAGACCATTGATAAACAACTTAAGTGTTATATAATAGATAAATGCTATGAATGAAGGACATTTAGAGTCTGAACGATAGCCTTGATTGTGTTTTTGAATGAAATTGGCATTTTCAGCTTATCAATATTAATTTATTTGCTCCAAATACATAAAGTAATCTTATAAAATTATTTAAAAATATTTACTTGGCTTATGTTAAGTATATGTCAATATTTTTACTGCTCAGTCTATCAAAAGCCTTATCAAATCAAAACACAGTGATTCAACGGCGTAATTATGGCTTCCATTTCTGGTATGCAACTTCCCCCAACTTCCTCATACCACAAAAACAAGCAAACAAAGCTGACCATTGTCCAAAAGTTCTCTCATACACTTTCCCTCTCTATCTCTCTCTCTTTTTCTCTCTCTCACTGACTGTTAGGGACTGGGTAACCCTATCAAACTAATTGCAAGACAAAACAAACCATTTACAAAATGCTTAAGTGACACAACCACAAACATGAGAATATGAGACGAGTTTCCCCCCGTCCGTCGGTTTCCCCGATGACTCTGGCCTCATACGAGGTTGTGTCCAACATTCTGTCGCTCGCATTATCTAAGCTTATTTCCTCATTAACTTGTGAGGGGGCCGCAACACTCAAGAGACGTTGCACAAAATGTCTTTCGGCTTTTGTTATCTTATTCTCAGTGTTCTTGTTTCGTGCGTCTCACTTTAACTGCATTTTTCATGGTCAGTGCGCTTGCAAGACACTGAGAGGCATAACAGACAAGAGGGTACACTAATTAGATACCCTTTTTGCTTAAAGAGTTGAATTTAGCAAATGTAAGTCATAAAATAACTATGTGGCTTATAATTGCATTATAAATTATGTTAAAATATACAAAAGGAAAATAACTATATGTGCAGATTAAATTAATTCAAAGAAAATATATAAAATATAATATAATATAATAGTAACAAAAAAAAGAGAAAAAGTAAAAAGAATTGAAAAAATATATGTACAATACAGTTTCCAAATTTCATTCGTATAAATTGTATATTTTGTTATTGTTTTAGTAGCTAACGTACTTAATAAAATATGTTTTTATCTAAATAAATTGAGGGACATGAATTAAAAACACACACCTAATTATTTTTCTGAAGTACTCCTTAATCCTTACACCTTAGGCTCATATTACAGGGTATCGAATGTAAAAATTATGACACACGCGATGGTGGTGCAGTGTAGTTAAAGCAAAGCTCTGCTAACAACCAGCTTAAAATGCACGAACAGTTGGTTTGCATTTTTTTCAGAGCACGCTGGGAATTATCATCCAGACAGGACAGTGGAAATGTAGAGATAGACTGAGACAGAGACAGAGATAGACAGTCAGTCAGACACAGAGAGCGCGCCCGCGCTGGGCTCATTAGCATATGCCACAAGTCAGTCTGTTGCTCTAACTGACGCTCGGGGACGAAACAGAGCGTCAACTGAGCGATGGGGTAACTTTACAGAGCGGGGAGAAAGTGAGGTTGTTCAGTAACTGAGTGCGGTACACGTAATGAAAGCATTTTGTACATTTCTTTAGCCTTTTACCTTTTTCAACTTTTTCTACATATTCTTCTTTTTTCCATTTTTTTTTTGACTTCGTTTTCGTGCTTAATTTAGCCGGAGCCCACGCACAATTAAAATGTTTTGCTCATTATTCGACGTGTTTAATTTGTTTACCTGCAAATTTAAATTGCTACCTGAGACTGCTATTTGCGCTGCGTAAATTATGTGTGCAAATTAAAAAACAAAGAACAGCAGAATAAATAACAAAAATCCAAAAATTCGAAATTTACAGTTCGCAGCTGTTTTAAATTATCGACAATTAATTGAATGGATGCTTTTAAAAATAAATAAATAAAGGCAAAATAAAGCAATTCTATTAAATTGAATAAATAATGTATACAGAAAATCAAAATCGAATACAAAATTAAGCAAATATTTATTTAAGCATTTGTAAGCGCTGAAAAATATGCAACATTTTGTGAATCACTTGCTACAATTGCAATCAAATTAAATGACAACAACAGCAAAGCGGTTGGAGTTTTAATTATTATTGAATGAGCAAAAATTGCTGTTAGCAAATATTCACAAAACTCATCTATACTCTTGGTACATTTAATCTACTGAACAAATAACTTTATAATCTATTCTTAGTTAAACTTAAGCTTATTCCATATTCATAAAAATATATATTAATGTTGAATTACTGCGGTTTGTAGTTGAACAGAACTTTACAAAAATTGCACGAGAAGGGAAACTAAAACATGTTCAATTTTCTGAAGAATACTCAATGAATTTCAAACAATTTAATTTGATCATCAAACAAAAAAACTTTAGCAACGATATATCAAAGAATATGCCATATCAAAGGCATTTTCGTTTACAGAAACGTAAAACGAATTTCAAAATGTTTTTGGCAAATCAAGTTCCGTCATTCAAATGAGAGAAGAAGAAGAAGAAGAAGAACGAGAATGAAAAGAAACATTCCCAAAAGTGGGTCAGCTATCGATGATGATGATGACGCCCGACCACAATCGTTAATTTTTATTATTTTGCGCAATGTATAATTGGATGGTATACAATACTACAAACACTCGAATGGGAATATCCGAAACGTCGCCCCCACTCGTAACCCCCTTAACTGCCCTTAATGTGACGAACGCACGACATCAACTGGAGGGTGATGAGGGAAAATCCAACACAACATCGATTTTTTGCACCTTTTTGAGCGAGTTTTCTTTTCCTTTTCAATGGGTTTTTACCATGTAACGGTAGCTCAAATTGAATCATTGGAAAATTTATACGGTAATATGGAAAATCAGTCAAGTAGCTTGTTAAATGAATCTTCAGTGTGTTATAAATGAATAATTCGACATGCGCTGCGCAATTGATGAACATTTTATGCAAATGTTTCAGATATTTGCAGTTTGCAGCAGTAATTAAAAACAAATGAGAAAACGTTTTCCATATACCACTTAAATAACATATTATTGTATCGGTTATTTATGACTTGAGTTTCGAGAATGGAAAAATATTGATATTTCAAAAACAGCGTCGAAATTTAAGCTTAAAAGTAAATATGTCAAGTTATTTAAGTACAAATATATTTCAAAAGTTCCTTTGCATATTTAATAAATATTTTTGACATAAACACAGAGTATCTCAATGTTCCATCAAAATTCAATGTCAGTTATTTGGTATTTCGAATTGATCAACAATTTCGCGCAATTCTTGCAATTTTACTGCATTTTCTGTCAGTGCCAACGAAATAATAAAACAAAATGCAAACAATTTGCTTTATCAATATTCATGATTTGCGTTTCTCTCTCGTTGTCCTTGCCGCAGTGTCCATGAATATGTAATAAATGTGACTGAATGTGATTTGCAGGTGAATGAAATGCATTTGACCAAGTCAACATGCAGCTAATTTCGAGTACTTTTACCAGCGAATTGGCAAAATGAAAACTTTTAATACGTTGAAATCTCAACTGAAATCAACGTCTTTACTGAAAAATGTACAATTTTATAATAAATATTACAGCAGTTCGTTGCAATTCGCTAACACGCGATTACGAGTCAGTTGAAGTTGCACGTGCCGCGTTGCAAATGGATTTGTTTGCAAGTCTACCAAATTGAAAACTTTTGTTGCATTTAGCAGATACTTCGTATACGAGTATACGAATATAATCAAAGTACAGCTACATGATTTCCCCAGATTCACTTTAAGTCTGTCAGGTTAAAGTTGAAGATTTCTTGTAAGGAAACCAGAACCAATTATTAAGTTTTGACAAAGTTGTCTACTTAAAACGTTGCTTTAGCTTATTTTCTAAGCTAAAAATGTGCTTTATCCACGACAAACGACGCCAAGAAGACGGCAACAAAAAAGTTCTGTTAAAGTTACAAAAATTTAAATAAATAAATAATTAAATAAAGAAATAAATAAATAAATAAATAAATAAATAAATAAATAAATAAATAAATAAATAAATAAATAAATAAATAAATAAATAAATAAATAAATAAATAAATAAATAAATAAATAAATAAATAAATAAAGAAATAAAGAAATAAAGAAATAAAGAAATAAATAAATAAATTAAGAAGTAAAGAAATAAAGAAATAAATAAACAAACTTTGCGAATTGTTGACAAGCGTAAAAAAGTTGGGAAAAATCAATGCTACATTTTCCTAATATTAATAACTACATTTTTCCTATTATAAATTAAAACAAATTAAATAAATTTTGTTTTCCTATTTGAATTTCTTAGTTCTCAGTTCTTTTTTTTCATCCTTATTTTGCTGTCTTTAAATTGTATTCTTAAAATGTTCGGAATTCGCATAAACTACTTAAATATATGTAGGTTTATGTGTGTTTATTTTCAATGCAAGCCTTATAAGTAGTGCAAACAAAGACTGATGTCGATAGTGAAAGGTTCTGGGCATAAAGTAAACCGCACATTGCCAACAGAGTTTCCTGACAGAGCTGCTATCGCTGCCATGGCTATGGCAGATGCAGTAAAAGTTCTACGAACTCTATGACTGTTCTACATCTCTCTTGACTTTCCATGCGACCAGCAAAAGCAACAACAGCAACTACAACAACAACAAGTTGGACAGCGACGACGACGTTTGCTGTCAAAAAATCTTCAATTAAAGGCACAAGCACAAAAGCTGTTGCAACAAAAAGCAGAAGCAGAGAGCAAAAAAAAAAAGGGCAAAGCGGGCAGGAAAATAAAAAAGAAATGTGTAAAATGAAGAAAATGGGAACATTCAGACAGGGAAAGAGAGTGGAAAACACACACGTATCGCCACCAGTCGGTGATGAGGAGTGAAAAATAAAAAAATAAAAATAAAAAGTGGGTGGCATGCGCCACGTTTTACAGTCATGCAGTCGCCTCAAATGAGAGCAGCGCATTGCAAGACAATGATGTCAGCATCAGGCCAGACTTAAACAGAATCCAGACCAAAAGACCAGGGAGCAGCCGAAGGAGAAAAGCAGGCAGGCAGGCATCTGAAGCATCCGCCAGATATCCACAGTCAGTCCAAAGTTGTCCAGATGTTTGTGGATATATATTCATTGTATTCACATTCTCTGATTGTCATTGTGATTCTCTCTCTCTCTCTCTCTATATGTGTGTGTAAGTGTGTCAGTCAATGCAAAGTTTGCCAACTGATGATAAGCAACGGGAATTAACTGCAGAACGGACTTTTGTTTCACTCACTCTCCCTTCCTCTCACCAATTCTCTTTCCCTGACGCTTTTTCTCGAGTTTCTTTTTTTTTAACCAGGATGTGGGCAGCCAGCACACATACACACACACAACCACACACCCAACTCAAATGCTTCATTTTCATTTTGACTGTAAAATTTGAGCCTTGGCTTCATAAGCAGTCAAAGTTTCCATTTTTTTTTTCTCTATTTTTTTTCCTCCACATAACGCCGTGCAACTCAAAGCAGCGACAACGACTTTTAGCGGAGCTTTGAAGTTACGCTTAAAAGCACAAAGTCCAAAGTCAAAGGATTCTGCTATCTCAAAGCTTTGAGAGCAACTCGACAGGAAGTTGGCAAAGCGGAATTTTCATATTCGGTGTCTACACACCTATATTCCTATTGTTACTATCAAAAAAAAATAGAAAAGAAAAACCCCAAAGGTTAATACGAAGTGGAATTTCAAATTCTAACAAACCAAAGGATGAGAAAGGTAGTTAGAGAGAAAGAGAGAGAGAGAGAGACGAGACGGAAGCAATCAAGTAAAGAGTTTGCTGCAATTTCGTAAATTTATATTGTTGGGACTGAAAATGGATTTAAATTAAGCAAAACTATGTGTAACTATCCAAACTAAACTACATAAATTTTAAATTTTAATACAAATTTTTTTAATACATTTTAATACAAATTTTTTTTTAAACTTTAAATGGTAAATTTTCTTTAAATTTATATATATTTTATCACAATAAATAAATAACAAGCTTAAAGCTGTAATATAAAAATCTATACCAAGCGAAAGCTTCTAATTAACAAGGAAAAAGTCAAGTTAATTAAAACATAGCTTAAAGCACAACTAAAAAGATAGATATAACATTACAAGATAGTCTGATGTGAAGCTACATTTTATATTTAGAGAATGACATGGTAAATATTAAAGGCATACATCCTATAACTGATATATCATATTTCGCCCTAAGGTTAACCAAAGAACACACAACGCAATTTATGAAAATATTGAGATGAGAGAAAAAAAAAAGCAACCAAGACAAACAAGAGTTATGCGATGATATTCAAACACGTACATATATTTGATATACACACGCACACACAGACACAAATGTCATTTGACATATGAATGTATGTATAGTATTCGTATTTGAATTTACTTCGTTGTTGTTTACTCAAAAGATGGGCGTGATGTTCCAACCAAATAAATATATAGAAAGCCAACGCCCTCAATTCTATACGCCTGAAACTATGCAGTGACATTTGTGAAATTAGAAATTTGCATACAAAACAACAACAGAAACAATCGGAGCAACAAGAAAAACAGCTGCAATAATAAAAGTAAATAACTCGGAACAAGCCGCAAAAGTGGCACAAAACGTGCCGAAAGTAAAATATACTCATATGTGCAGTGTATAAATTCAAGACATATATGGAATTCAAATGCCTATAACCATGCAATGACAATTCTCAATTACACACACACACACACACATACACACCACACACACTCATACATCATCTACAGAACTGATACTGGGAAATGCTTTGCTAGCAACTGGCAAACAGTTCGAAGTGCTTTTATAATTGAAACACACACACACACAATCGATGAAACAGTCGTTGACATTGAATTCCAAGTGTCAAATTTGCACATTTTTACGAGTCTTTACCGTACCTGCACTTCCGTTTCAACACACTTATTTTCATACACACACACACACACACACACCCACGTACACCCATACACATACATGTATGTAGATACTTGTATATGGCAATGGTTATGTGGCTCGCATGGCAATGGACTTTCAAAGCGTCGCTTTGGGGGCGCATTCTGCACATTAAATGCGGGAATGAAATTATAATGTTGCTTAATAAGGAATTTAGAATACCCTAACCAAGCGGAAAAACATGGCATACCAAAATATATTTAAATAACTCTGTCAAAAATATCGAGAAAAATAAAGCGACTAACTTAACTGGCTTATAAACATTTCTTGATCTATATTACTTAAGCTTCCTGTGAAAGGGAACTTCTTTTTTCCTCTCGCTTCTTCACATTTCCCTACAAAGATACAACTGTCTCTAAATATTTCTTATATACATTTTCTACCATTTTATTCTGATATTTTCCCACTTTATCTGTTGATCGATATTACTCAAGCCTGTTGTGGGAAACTCTTTCTTCCTAACGCTCTTTCACATTCCCTTTCGAAACTACAGCTCTCTATAAATATTTTTATTGTTCTACCATTTTATTCTGTTATTTTCCCACATTTTCTTTCTCTCTCTCTCTCTCAGAAAATTATACTCACTATCATTTAAAATTCCAACTCTTTGCTGATCCTCAGCTAACGAAACTGCAACAAAATATTTCTGGAAAACAGTTCAGTGAGTTAAATTTACGACAATTTTATTTGAAAATGTTACATAATTCATGACAAAGTCGTAGTGCTCTAATGCCAAGAGAATGGGGCTATAAAAATGTTCGTGTGCACATAAAGAATTAGCAACTAAGTACGTGGCACATTGCGCTATTCCCAAATGGGCCTGGCCTACAATAACGTTGGACCTCAGCGTAAGTAGGAAAGCACATGATTAAAAATGCACACATAGACACACAGAGAGAGAGAGAGAGAGAGATAGAGAGTGGGAAACAGAGAGAGAAAGAGAGACTGAGGTTGAGAGAGAGTGGAAAGCATACATAGTTGCAATGTATGCCTTCATTGGGCTTTGCAATTTACCCTTTCCCCATATTTCGAACAAGAATACGAAACTTGGGTCTGGTCATTAAACTCGGACAGAACTAAACGGCATGACAGCGCCAAGGGAAGCCAGCGGAATGCTCTGTAAAATGCGGGGTAGAGGGTATTAATTCGCATTCACTTACATTCGACTACATACGGGAATTTGTGTAATCTAAAGCCGTACAGCTGACGCGTGAGGTGAGACAAATTCAATAATCCAAAATGCAATTCATCAAGTGTCAAATTCGATTCGTTAGAGAAACGTAAGGCGTCAATGGAATGCTTTTATTGATCGTGGGTTGGGCGCTATCAATTTAATAGATAATTTTAAATGAGCTTTGTTTATAGGGTGTGCACTTCGGTTCACAATTAAGATACATTTTCAAGAAACTTAAGGCGCTATTTTCATTTGAAAATAGATCATCAAAAACAATGCTTATGGTTTTATATAATCCTATTACTTTGATTATATCATATCTGATAGGTAAAATATCTAAATAATGAATTTTACAGTTTCTTTTTTCATAAAAAATTAATCCTTCCCAGTAAAATGGTCTTTGTAATTTTTAATTAATATACAAATTTTTTCGTATATTTTCAAGTTAAGATAGTTAAAGATTAAAAATATCTATAGTATTTTCAATTAACATAACTATATTTGCAAATATTTTAAAGCTCAAATTTAATTAGTTTAAGTTCATTTCTCTTTGCAAATGTTAATTATATTACATACATAATATTTTTCATCAAGGATTACATTTTATTTTGTTTGTTTCCTCAAAGGATCTAAGCGCCAGCATATCAAAATAACGGCTCTACACAGAAATACTTCTTTTTTTGGTTCTCTTTTTATATAATTTGGCCTTCGGTGCTGTTTTTGAAAACATTTCATGTCGCACGCTTGGGGACCACTGCTTAAAACTATTCACAACAAAAACAAGGGACAAACAAAAAATTTATATATAAAAATAATAATATCAAGAACAACAACAACAACAGCAACAGCATCAACAAACACGCAAATGCATAATGCTTATTATATATACTGTGCCAAAATGAAACTCCAACACATTTATGCTAATTTCGTTGTCGTCATCGTCAACGTCGTCACCCTCATCACTTCTCTCCCTCTCTCTCTCTCTACCCAACGAGCTCCGAGCAGTTCGCTTCTCTCTTTCATTTAGTTTATTTTTTACTCTGGCCTCGGCTTTTGGCTCTCTCATGTTATTTTGGCCCTGTGTTCCTCGTCCAGTCTGCAGTAATTTATGTAAATTTTTCATCAGCCTTCATGGGTTTTCCGGGGGGGTTTAGAATACTGCCGGACAGGCCGCAAAGTATGCAGACATTTATACACATAAAGAAAGAGACTGAGAGTTTTGGGTTCGCATTTGTTATGCACTTTGACTGAATAACCCCACAACATCCTCATCTGCCCAGTGTTGTCTGCGCTTGCATGTATTTAAATATGTAATTAGTTGGGGGATCAAATGTGGATTTAAGGGTTTTATTTTGCTTAGAATACTGTATACATTACATATATCTTTCATCCAATTGAAATCGATGCAATTGACTCAGTAAAGCAGGCAATGAAGCTTTAACATGACCCTGTCATCAATCAGAGATAAAGAGTAGAGAGATAGAGATAGAATCAAGGAGAGATAGGGATAGAGTGCTGTACCATTTAATTTCACAGCTGTAACAACAAAAACAACGCATCTGCCATTAATATTGTAGCTGAAGCTGCTTTGTAATTTCAGTTTCGTATATCATACGAGAACAGCATCCAAAATACACAACAGCTTGGCCTAAATTCGCATTGCGAGGGGTTAGCATCAGATGCTCACAGATACATATGTATAAAGAGAGCACTCTAGCTTGAAATGATAAATCCAAAAGTGTTGATTTCACATCGAAATGCGTTTAATTATTTCAGTATGTTGCAATTTCCCAATACAATACAATGTCTACAATAACTTCTCTATATTTTCATTCGATTCATCATTTGTTAATTTATTTAATTTAATTGACATTTAAAATAAAACTAAAAGATACATTTTTACAAATTAAAATTTAAATAACAATATACTAGTTTAAATTAAAGAGTTACAGTATACAAATTTTAAGATTTCTGTATAACTCAATCATGTATTTCATATTTATAAATTGATTTAAAATATTCATTTTCCTATTTGGGAAACATTTAAAATATGATATTAAATTAACAAAGGCTAATAAATTGACACTAAACAAATATAAAGTAGTAAATAAAATTATTAAAATTTGCAGATTTTAATATTCATAATAAGATCAAAATGCTTCCTTTGATAAAAGAGTATTCAAACCGAGAAGCGTTGAGAATTGAATTGATTTTGTGACTTTATTTTATTATTTATTGGTTTGCTCTTGTCGTAGGCTGGACTTGAAACTTTATCAAATCTAATTAGCTGCGGCATAAAACTGTCAACGTCTGCGTTTCAAATTGGCATACAACATATGCAAAAATAAATAGGGAGAACAAACCATACCAAACCATATCATACCCAACGGAGCAACGGAAATGGAGAAGCCAAGAAGCCAAGAACTGAGAACTGAGAAACAGCTACAAACAACAAGGGGGCAACATAGTCCATTGGCCCATGGGTAATTTAGAATGCAAACACTTGGGAGGCAGTGTAGGGATTTAACGGGGGAGTGTATAGAGAGGACAACTTCCTTTTGGCAGGCGCAGAGCCTGAAGAGCCAAGTGAGAATTGTTAAGAGACAGAGAGAGAGAGAAAAAAATGGGAAAAAGTAGAAGAAAAAATATCACATAAAAAAAAATAATGAAAATGTAAGCAACACAAAGCCTCAATATAAGAATGTATGTATGTATATGTTTGTAGTGTAACGTGGTGTGTGTGTGTGTGTGTGTAGTATCATCAGCGACGACAACAAAGCGAACGTGGAAAATTGAAAAATGTGAAAAGGCAGGCAGGCAGCACAAGCAAAAATTGTATGCAGGGCAAAAGCAAACAACATTTGAAAAATATTACGAGTATTTGCATATGATGCGCATGGGAGAAGAGGCAGATGTGGAGTCAGAGTCAGAGACAGGGCGGGGGGAGGTGGGTGGCGATACACTGAAAAAAATGGGCGACTATTATTATCAAGAACATTCATCTGACATAATTTGTTTTGAAAATAAGACCATTTGAATAGAAAAACAACCATACTAATAATATCAACCTAAGAAATCACATTTCTTAATTTATATATATAAAACTCTTTGTCCTGACTGACTGACACATCAACGTGAAGCCAAACGGCTAAAGGTAAAAAGTTGATATTTTCACACAACATATATGAGACAAAATTGCAAAATTCCACCTGTAAATGGGTCAAATTCAGGTCAGAGGTCATAGAATTGCTTTGAATGGAAAACTTTGTTGTTTCTTAAGATATCTTAACCAAACTTACAAGTATGTTTTGGGACTGTCTTTTACGTTCTGACCAATTTTGGTCAAAGTCGGATTACTATATCATATATGTAGCTGCCAGTTTTCCAGTGGCGCTCTGGTTAAATAAACAAGTGCAGGTTCGAATCCCAATATTAACGGAATATTTACAAAATATACCAAACCAGAAAAAATTTATGTATACAAAAATAAAACAACAATAAAAATAAGTTTAAAATCTGCATTATTTTTTTTTCTTTTTTGGTTGAGAATTTAAAATTCTTTGGTCTATAAATAGAAACTTGGTCTTATTTGAAATATTCTCAAATCAAGAAGTGTTTTCTAACTTTAAGAATTGTATGTTCTCAACGCATTTTTTAAATCAAAATTCTTACTTTAGTTTTAGAACCTATTTTTGATCAGTGTAGGGAAGGTAGAAGGGGCAACCCCATGTGGAACAGTGGCGCTAACGGCGTTTTGTTGGGTGGTAAGCGGGGTATGTGGTCCCATGTAGTTTGTGTGTAAATAATACAACAGCAAATGCCAAAGCGCTGTTGAGGTCTCTACACACACACAAACACACATAGCAACAAACACGCACAACATTAGAGGCGAATCTCGTGCTCATTTCAGGCGTAAATGAAAATGTAAATTCGCTTAAAGGGATATGGAGCTGAGTTAGGGGGGAGGGAGGGAAATACCAAAAAGGGGGCACCGCAGAATAAAAAACTATTCTCGTTTCAATATTTCTTATGCACACACTTGTTTTTATTTGCTTTACATGACTTTTGCTTTCCCTTCATCTATTTTTGCAACTGAAATTCGCTCAAGCGTCGGAAGTAAATTTAAAATGCAAGCGCGCAAAATGTTGAACAAAAGTCAAATGGCGAAAACCAAATGGACAAACAACATTCCAGCTGCACAGTGTAGCAAGGTCAATGCAATTTTCTGAAAAATAATACACAAAAATATTTAGAAATGTATTTAAATTAAATTTAAAATTTCACTATTTTCATCATTTTACAGGGAATACCCCTAACTGTAATGCATCATTTAGAAAACTTTTTAAAGAAAGTTACACCTAAAAATAATTTTTTTCAAAATACCAACTAATTTATTGTCGACAACATGTTGAATTTATTTTAAAACACATTTCAAATTATCTAATTAATTTTATTGCAGTGAATACCCCTACGATTAATTAAACAGGTCGTTATTTATCGTAATTGTAATGCATCATTAAGTACAGATTTTACAAAGACTTATTATCTGAGATCACTTCACAAAAGAACATCAGTCAGCATTCTGATTCAATAAACTCGATTCATACTCATGATTCACTTAAACTGCATTACGACTCATAGAGGACAACATTTGTCAAGAGGGAAATACTAAATATTTCAACTTGATGTAATCTAAACTTATTTAAAAGTTTAAATTTGTTACATAAATTTTGCATGGATTTTATTGATCCATAATATTATGATGGAAACATTTACCGAACAGCAAAAATAAATAAATTTCAAATCTCTTAAGACAAAGCTATATAATTTAATGACTTTTCAAGATTGCCAATTATCGATATTTTGTGCATTGTTTATGATGATGCGATACTTTTACGATTCTGAAATTTATGCGCAAAAGACAATTTACATTATCAAGTCGTAGTTCTTGGTCACTAAAAAAAAAACTCTCCGTTGAATGTTTTGAGTCATATTTCCGTTTGCTTATTGATGAAGCTCGAATATCTGCATGTGTAATAAAGTCGAGAGCATACATATAACCTTCTATAATATCAATCTTAACTCTCGTGTCTCTCTTCGTTCTCTGAGTCAGCAGACGGAAATGTGAAACCGTTCGAGACAGTCCCAAGCTGAGAGTACGTGACATATTAAAAGCTCAGCCGACAGAGATAGCATACGACTGAGTGTGACAGAGACTTCGATATAAATTGACAGACAGAGAAAGAGATAACAAAGCCAAAAAAAAATATAGCAACAACATCAAAATTGGTTACACGCAATTATTTAATGTGATATATAAGCATAATTTAATGCAAATATTAACATAAATGGCCAAAATATATTGCGTTATTTTTCTTTTTATTATTTTTTGTTGCTAACAATTAAAGCCTCAATGTCGAGGGCAACAACAACAAAAGCAACAACACTAAAAACGGCAGCCGCTACAAAGTAGAAAACGAATTATGCATAAATTTCAACGGATTTGCACAAAATTTATGATGATGGCACACAGAGGCGTGGCTAAGGCAACAACCACAATAACAACAACCACAACAACAACAACAACAGCCACAAAAAGTTGTGACACATACACACAGAGAGGCAGATAATAGCGAAATGTTGAAATATATTTCATATATGCGACATTTGAAATATTTAGCACGTGCGTTCATCACAAAAGAGAGCAAAGATGAAAGATATAAACACAAATCTCAAATATACCTATATATTATTTATAAATATATATTTGTTTATTTTTCAGAGAAATTATATTAAATACTTTGTATTTTATTATCTTTTTTTATAAGCAATTTTAAACTTTGAGATTTTTAAAGTGATTTTTACAATAATTTCTTTTTGTCAGAGATTGTCTGAGATGTCAGATGTATTAATATTGATATCAACGGAATAAGGAATTCTCTTATGCTTTAAGAAATTAATTGCAAATTAACTAATGAAATTTGAGTCAACTTTGAGTTTGAATTTGAGGCGCTTGTGGCAAGTCAATAACCTGGCGTCTAAAAGGGAAGCAACAGCAACAAGAGATGATAAAGAAGTGGCAGCTGCAACGGCAACAGCTTCAGCTTCAACAGCAGCTGTCAAACATGCAACGGAGGCCCACCAGAGAAGTGGCAACTGAGGCAACAGAGGCAACAGAGGCTACGGCAACGGCAACTAAAGCCAAACTTTTATGCTGCAATCTGTTGCAGACTTTGTTTGTGCCCCAAACAACACGCCCCCACATGGCTTGGGAATTGTTTTTGTTTTATTGTATACCCTATAAGCAAACGATTATTAAAAAGTCGAGGGTAAAGTTTTGATAGTATGTGATGTATTGGAAAGGGTTTTTCATACGTCTCTTTTTTACAGCCTGTCAGAAATGATTACTATGCACCACAAATTTAAAGCACATTTTTAAACGGATTTCTTATTAATATTTTTTTTTAATTTTACAGCTATCCATATAATAATTTTAATAATAATACAAATGATATTAAACTGTAGCTAATCTTTTTAATGGAAATCAGATGCCAACAATATATTTAGAAAAATTACTTTGTAAAAATTATTACAAAAATCAAAATAAAAAGTGAATTTCAAAAGGTTAAATTTAATAACTTTTCAACCAAAGGGTATATAACCAAAATTTCAAAACTTTCATCATATATGGCCCAATACCTGTCATGTGATTTATAAAATATCCTTAAAAAACCAACATGTAGTCGTGTGTACGATCGGCAAGGGTATTAAATCTTCGGCTTACCAAAAACAATTGTTGTCTTTAGCTTTTTGTGTGACCGTAATGAGTATTTGGTTTCCTGATGCGTTGCTAAAAGAGCAGCCAGTGGATGATGAGGTCAAAGGCGATGATGAGGTGAACGGTTCCTTAAATGGGCGTGGCGCAACATCATCATCATCATCATCAACTGACAAACAATTCTCCAAACTACAGGAATGACAAGAACATGCCACTCTATATGCAAACATGCCAGGGCAGCCACTCCCCCCCCCCCCCCCCCCTTCACCTCTTGCTTTCTCTCTGGAAGCACTTTTCCCACTTGCCATGTGGACCCAAAAGTTTTCAGAGTCCAAACCGAGCGACCTATACGCGTTTTGTGGGCGTATTCAGTTGTGCGCGTTATTGAAACAGCGAGAATTGCAATTCCAATTGAAATGTGTGTGTGTGTGTGTAATCGGAAGTTGGCAGTGAATCGGAAATGGTAAACAAGCCATTACTGCGGTTCAAATCTCAGCGATTCCTCTCTACCATTTGAAGAGATGCAAATCAGTTAACATGAGTTTCGGGTATTTTAAGAACAGATAAACACTTGAAGGAAATCGAATAAATTGGATAATCTCACACATTATTGTAGTTCTTTATAATCCAATCGAAGAAATCCCCTCAAATTGTCAACCAACCAATCTTATGAAGGATAAAGATATTTAAATTATAAAATCCTCTGTAAAAATATCTGTAATCTTTGATTTATTACTCAGCCTTAAAGCTTAGTCTATAATAGTCTATAATACAGACATTTATTAACAAGTGACAGCAGATTATTCTTATTAAAACAGAAATGATCTCATTTTCTTGAACAAACTGATAATTAATCATATTATATGCGTTTTATAATTAGGCACATTTTTTTTTTTATTTCTATAAAATTAATGTATTTATTTTCATACTGATTTCAGCATTCTCCGGAATCACAAATTTGACCATGTGACCTTAATGTAGTGATTACAATAAGTATTATATGTACGTAAATAGCTACAAATACATACGTATAAGGCATATCAATATTTATTATTCGCAATCATTTTTACTTAAATTAATCTCATGGTGGCAATTATACGCTGCCATATACTAATGGCTCTTTTCTCTACAATTTTGTTGAATTCTTAATCAATTAATAAAATTTTTTTTAAGAAAGTTTTAAGTACCTAATAATAAAAATATTATCTGAAAAAATATCGGAAATTCCAGCTTTAAATTTGCAATTAATTTTAACTTAATGAGTTTATAACGAAGTATTAATGAATTTATACGTGCATATAATTACATTATAATCTGTAAGAAAAAAAATAAAAACAATCTCAAGAATTTCCACAAAAAATTCGTGAAATATTGCTTTACAAAATTATAAAATAAACATTGCGCAGGGAAGAATATAAAAAATTGTTTAAAAATATGAACAATGTACAAAGCTGATATAATCGACTAAGAAATACCCTCTACTAAGATATCATGCCTGCAAGAAAATACACACTAGGACAAAGCGAGTATAACCCTTCAGCTCATTTAAAAGGGTATTAAAAAAATGATAAACCACAGGCATCTCACACGAAAACCTCAAGTAAGAAAATTTAGAAATGGAAATTTTTAACAATAATGTATAAATTTTAACGTGTAAACAAATTGCACGGGGGCGCTTGTGTGTGTGTGTGTATTGAAATATTTGCGTGGGCTACTGCGTGGGTATTAAAAATACATAGTAAAAAAATGCCGTAAAATGTGCAGCAAACAACAATTTGAAAAAATGAGAAAAACTCTAAAATGAGCAGCTGCTGAATACTATGTGTAAAGTTTATTGGAAACGCATCGAAAACATCAAACAAATGCAGTGAGAGAAAAAATATGCGGCATAATTATGAAAGTATGCAAGTGCGTGGGCTATCAGTGTGTGTGCGTATGTATATGTGTGTGTATTTGTATATATATGTATGTGTGTGTGAGCTAAAGCTGCAGCTGTCTCAGCTGCTGCGTGGGCTGCTAACTCTTTTTTCTGTTTGAGGCTTACATTTTCCATGTTAATGATATGCAAACACAAATACAAAGCCGAAAAGTCAAAATGCGAGAGAACACAAAAACAACAACAACAACAGTGATAGCACAGGAAATACACGCCATATACAACAAACAACAAAAAAAAAGGGCAAGCAGTCAGAGAGAGCGAAAGAGACAGAGAGGAAGCAACAGAAATCAACAAAATTTTGCGCGCGATTTGCGTCAATGAAAAAAAGGCCACAGAGACAAAACGCAAACGAAAGGCGGATGAGCAATGTGTGTGTGTGTGTGTATATGTGTATGTGTGTTATGCGTGTGCTGCTATTTTTTGCAATTAAAACACAAAAATAAACTCAACCGAGCAGTAAACAAATCAAGTGTAAAACATAAAGAAGTGAGAAAAACAAGAATGTACGTACATACGTTCATACATACATATGCCACATGCCCCATTCTACTTATGAACAAAGAAAATTGCAGTTAAGGTTAATATAAAACGTACACACATACGCACAAACACATGTCAGCTGAACGGAATCAGCACAGTGCGTATGTACATATGTAGATATGTATTTATTAACAGAGGAAACAGCGACTAAAATCAACAGTGGGACAACAAAATGTAAAAACCAATAATAAATTGTAAAAAAAAATACAAGCACACACGCATATTACAAGCGTAATAAAGAGCAAGAGTGAGAAAGAGAGGAAGAGCGTTCGAGCAGAGATACAACTTGTCGCAAGCAAACCGCAAAATGAAACAAGCCCAAGTATCGAACATACTAAGGGTATTCCTGAAACAGATTCAAATTTGGTTTTGCCGATCAGCTGAGTGGTGTGACCAGAAATAATAAAACTTAATAGGAAATCTGGTCATACTAAATGATGTAATTCGATTTAATTATAATACGATAACAGTTCTAAACAGTGTGCAAAAAGGGTCGTTTCTGAAAGTAATCAATAATTTGCTTGGATATATGTAATTAAAATCAAATCTTAATCTGTTTCAGGAATACCACTACTATGAAACAAGCAAAAGCAACAGCAACGACAATGAAAAGCGGCAACAACGCATGATTATTGACATTACGTTACCCTTCTTGCAGAGACAGCAGCGTCGTCGTCGACGTCAGCAGTTCAATCTGCTTGTTTGGCCTGCCTACTACAGTCGGGTCTTGAAACTGCCGGTCTGGTCTTGTGTTCAGGCCTGGTCTGTGTGTGTGTTGTGTGTGTTGTTTACCTCAGCAGAAACTGAAATTCAAGCAAAGTAAACGACCCAACCAACAACAACAGCAACAAGAAACATCAGCCCTCAATGATAGCCAACTTCGCTGCTAGCGTCGCTGCTGACGTCGCTGCCCCTCATGTTGGAGCTTCACGAACTCCATGTCGCGACGTCGTTTGTCGCTGTCGCTGTCTTCTTTTCTTCAACTTTGTCTGCTGCCTACCAACACACACACACACACACACATACTTTAACATTTTATGCTCGCTTGATGTTATGGTTGTTGTTATTTCGCCGCCTGCACACACATTTTTATGCTGTGCTGTGCTCTTTCGCTCTCCTACAACGTGTTCGCTCTCTCGCTCATTTATGTTGTTGGTTTGCTGCTGCGGGTCCCGCAAATGTTTTTGCTTTTGGTTTATTTGTGGCAACCCTTTGGGTTTTGTTGCAATTGCCTTTGCTTTTATGTTGTCTTGACATGTAAAAATTTACTAATTGGATTTTGTTTTTATGCACATGTCAGGAAAAACATGTGTAATTGATGCGCGTATATTCTCTCTCGCTCTCTCTCTCACGCTGACTCTCTATATTTTCTCTTATACTCTTGCTCGTGCTCGCAACGTGATCTTGTTTTTTATTAGTTACTATGACTATGCACACATGTGTGTTTTGTATGGATGTACATACATATGCAAATGCTTACTACGCTTTTTGTAATTAGCTCGTGTTTATAAACAATTCCAGCACTGCAATTTACGCTGATTATTTGTGGGGATTTTCAATTGAACTCAGATAGAGGGCAATGCAAACTGTACATCTGTAAGTACACTGATCTTATATATAAATATATACATACATATGTATGTGTGTGTATGCGTATGGAGACGTTGACATTTGCAATAGACATTAAAAAAAAATACTGTTGATAACATTTTGACATTAACAGCGACAGCGACGCCAACGTCGACATTTACTGCGTTTACGATTTCGGCGTCAATGAGCGAGACGACTGCGAAGGTGAGAGCAAGAGCAAAGTGCAATCAAAACAACAACAACAACAATGTGCTCATTAAATGCAAGGCAAATAAGAAGACAAACGACCATAGCAACAAACACATACATACAAACGCACGCAGACGTGACTAATTGAAAAACGGAGAATATAAAAAACAACAACAATGAGCGAGATAGTTTCATCTGGAAAATGTGTGCAATGAAAAAATAAAAGTGACTTTTTAACGAATGAGTTGCTATCTAAATCATATTTGTATACATATAACAAATGCTGAACAGCTGATTCTCAATTACAACGCTGTCTTCAGCTGCCTAATTTTTAGGTAGACCAGAAGAAGAAAAGGCAAAGAAAAAAACCCACAGTATTCTGACCATGTCTGTTCAAATAAATGCCTTCCCGGAAATCCATAAAAATAAACAGACAGTTGCACAGCACGTGAAGATGGTCTAAAGATGAGCTGAATCCGCATTATGCGTCCGGTTACCTTTAAACGGATTCACTCAAACGCACCTCTATCGACCTCCTCATCTGTCGCCCACGCCTCTCTACTCTCTCCTCTCTCAATGTCACGAACACGACACATGCCAATAATGCTAATGAGCGCAAATGCGTAAACGAGCCGAAAACAAAACTTGGAGGAATGGTTGTGGAAAACAGCAGGCGACGATAGCTCAGCATCTTCCTCACCATATGTGTTAGTATGTGTTTGTGTGTGAGTGTGTGTCTCTGCTTGTCTGTTCTCTCACAGCAATGACCAATCATTACATTATCCTGCACACTCAAAACTGTGGTCACACTCATACGCGCTCTCTCTCTCTCTCTCACTCTCTCCCGCTGTTCCTCCCACTGCCACAAACTCTTGAAGCTGTTCATCAGTTTGCTGTGCACGTTCTTAAAATGTTTTTGGCGAGAAGGAGCAACAACGACAACAACAACATCGATAGCCATAACCACAACTGAGCAGAGGAAAGCCAATTTTGGCAAAAACAAGTGACAAACAGACAAAGAGGACGGAACGGAATGAACCGGACTGGACCGGAACGATAAACAAGACAACTACAACAACAACTACAGCGACTAGTGATGGGCGCTTAGTGGTAGAGTCAAAACGGGCCAATGTACTATTTATGTATGCGAGTGCCTACATATGTGTATGTGTTTTGGGCCAATAAGTCACAAACAGGCAAGCAAACATAACAAAAAAACAAACAAACAAACTGGCTACTGAAATTGGCAACAGCCGGATGCCTTTTTCCCATCACTTTGGCAAACGATCAACAGTCAAACAATTGAAGAAGAAGAACAAGATAAAGGAGATGAAGCAGAAGAAGCTAAAGTTGCTTATGGCCAATGCGTATTCGAGTGCAACATTCATCACATACATATATACAAGTGTATGTATATGTATGTAAGTATGTACATGTTTATTCTTGTTGCCATATTTATGCGCTTCGGCAATGCAGACGTTTTTAATGTCTTTTTACAGCATCTCTCTGCACTTCATTATCATCGTGTCCGTCAATAGCAACAAAAGCAACAACAAGAATATCAATAGCAATGCAGCAAATTGGAATGCAACGTTGCCAGACAGCAAAAGTTTTTATTGTTACACACATACATATGTACATACAGTTAGTCAAGTAAATATTTTGACGAAAACAAAAAGGTTTTTGTTATTCTTGAAAATAATTAAAAGCAATGGATCTCTTAATAAAAAACAACTAACATAAATAAAATGTTCGAATATTTCATTTTATCAAACAATTACACAGTATATGTACATTTTGACAGAGAAATAAATTCAAATATAAGTTATTTGTTTTTTAAATATTTTAGCCCAACATCTTAATATTCCTTTTTTAAATTTAGCATAATAAACTACAATAAAATAAATAGCCTGGTTTTGAACAACAAAATATGTTAATTTTTAAAGGTTGTCAAAACAATTTGTTGACTAACTGTATACATTTTAATGTATTGTATATTGATTAGTTTGCGTCAGAGTTCAGACATCTCTCGACTATTTTGCATAATAATTGACAGATTCTGGAAAAACCAATGAGGAAAACCTCAAGCCACAAACAACAAACTGATAAAATAAGCTTAAAGAGAGAGAGAGAGGTGCGAAAAAGTGGGCAGAATAGTGAATAGCTTGTGGTTAAAATAATTCGTAATCTCTATGAAATTGAATTCAACAAAACCAGTTTAAAATGCAATGCCTAAATAAGTTAAAGTCGTCCATAAAATACACTTCACATATGTATTTATCAAGAATATGTTGGGTAAAAATTCATCTACTTTATAAATTTATGATATCAGGGTAGCTACCATGGAAATACAGAATACTCTTGGAACCTTTTTAATTGAACTTAACTCTTATCGCTTTCTGAACATTGAGAAAGAAAAAATGTTTTAACACTCTTTAAATTCGATTAGTTACAATGTACCATATCAAATCAATTTTCTACGAACTGAAATACTAAAAATAATCAACTGATACTGTTTTATAATTTGTACTTCCGTTTTAATTAAAATTACAAAGAAATAGTTTTAATGTGTACAGGGTATTAATGTGCCAATTCCGCTTTATTCCTGATCTTATCAATTAAATTTCTCAATATATTTTATCAATAAAAATAATAAACTGATACTGTTTTTTAACTTTTACTTCCGTTTTAATTAAAATTACAAAGAAATAGTTTCAATGTGTACAGGGTATTAATGTGCCAATTCCACTTTATTCCTAATCCTGATCAATCTCAATCTCAAAAGATCTCAAATGCCATTGATAGTTATTATTTCCCCTCCGTTTTCGGACTTACCTCATCAGCTGCTTGTGTGGCGGCTACGAGCAGAGCTAAAAGCAGCATCGATACTAGCATCGACGGCGACGTCAGCAGCGCAGTTTTCAGCTTTGATTTCATTTTCGTTGCGTGGGTGGAGACGATTTTCAAATGCAGCAGTTGTTGAAAAATGTATTCCAGATTTGTTTATAGTGCGACGAGCGACAGCATAAAAAGCTTTTCAGAAAATTTCTTATTATTCTTCTCTTGAATAGAGGAGATTGTTAATATTATTTGAATATACTTTTGTGTATATCTATATTTTATTTTGTAAAAGCAATACCAAAACTGTTGCACAAGAACACGCTAAGGAATTGAAATTGATTAAATAAACACGAGATTGACTTTTTTGTTTAATGGCACTGAAACATTTTTGGTAATGGCACAAACAATCGCGATTTTCACATAAATTTATCAATTGAATTTCACATAAAACGCGTACAATAACAATTCAATTGCGCGCTGTTTCTCTGTGTGTGTGCGTGTGCGGAAGAACGAAATACAGAGAGAGAGAGAGAGAGATAGAGAGGAATTCATAAATTACACATTTATTCATTTAATTTTGATAATTAACAGCAATTTTTAGTGCGCGCGCGGCTAAAATCAAAGCAACTATCGGAGATAGATAGTGAGTGAGAGAGGTACTGAATGAGAGAGCGCAAAAGAGAATAAACAAAAAGATTACTGCACGAAGAAGCAAATCAAAGCAAAGCAGAGAGACGCAACAAAACAAAAATGATAAAATGAGACAGCAGAGAGACAAGAGCACAACCGAACCGAAAGGTGCCCAGCAGCGAATGGCTGCCTGAGTATGCCTCTGTGTGTGCATGTGTCCGTGTGTGTGAATTTGAGTTTCATTGTGTTGGTGGAACTGTGTGTGGGTTGGCAGTGTTGGTGAGCGCAGAATAAAGTTACAATAACAGCAACGAAGTAAACACAAAAATTATTACAATTTATACAATTTTACATTTAAAAATGTAAATTAAAAATATTTTTCAATGCATTCAAGTAGCATTTCTGCTTTTGCCAGATTTTACGCCCACCACACAAACTCACACTACAACCTACACGCACAGACAGCTCACTCACACATGCACCCTTGTCTTGTACACACACACACACACACACACACACACACAAATAGTTCGTAACGGTGGCGGCTTCTTTATGTTTTTCTTCTTTTGCCTTTTGCTTGCTTGTTTGCGTTTTGCTTCACTACGCGAAACATTTTTGTTGTATTTCAGCTAAATTACACTGGTTGCGTTTAATGGCACCTTATTAATTTGACTGCCCGGTTGTGTGATGCATTTTTAATATAATTACAACAATTTCGTTGTAATAAATTGTTAAATTTCTTTACACTTGAATTGCCAACGAGCACTAATCCCGCGTCCGATTCATTCGACAGTTTTAATTCGACTAATGGTGGGTTTACATTTGGGCACACCGTCTTTTTTATCCGAGCTGCCACCCAGCAAGAAAAAAGCAGTCTGGCAACGCTAAAGATCAAATGAACGAAATGCATATTTTGAGAATATTCCGAGAACTTTAATTTTAAATTTTTTCTTAATTTTAAAGCCAGAATTTTATATATTTTAGAGATACTGTTAGATTTTTGCCAATTTTATGATATTTTTTTAAGAATTAAATTTGAAACTCCTTCCCTCGAGGAGTGACGAAGTTGAAAACTTTATAAAAATTATCCCCCTCAATTTAGCTAATATCGAATTAAAAATTGTATTCAAAAATTCATTTTATTTCAAAATTGGAGCAAAAATAGTTACAATTTTAATCGCGCGCTTCTCGATTAAAGAACGTGCCAAATATACTGAAAAATACCAAAAATTGACGTAAGCCGATGTTTTTACGTTTATGCGGAAGTTATCGTAAAGCAAACGTAATAGAAAATAAGTGATTTTTGCTGTGCTGCGATACGGTCACACTGCATTTACATTTCGAAGTTCGAACATATTTTGCAAGAAATTAAACAAAAAGAAGTGGGTAAATAAGGTAATTCCGATAATTTACAACCGAAAATGGATGTGGAGTATAAACGCTGATAAGACAATTGATTGTCAGTCAACGGCAAACAGCATCTCATAATGCAATGAATCATAATTTTCGCTTTGTTGTCTTGTTTTTGCGTCTCTTTGGATCGTTCGTTCCCCCTAAGCAATCACAGTTCCCCCCCGTTCCGCTCGTTTCCTGCAACGCCCGCGCAGAGTGAAAATTTTTCACTCAAATAGAAAAAGAGAGCTGTGTTCTGAACGCGTATTACGTCTTTCGTTGCAGGCTTAAATGCAAGTCGTTTAGTTACTATGGATCTGGTGGACATCGATCAGGTCCTGGACAATCTTGAAGCAGAGCTTAAAGGTGTGTAAAACAGAGAGAGAGTGAGAGAGAGAGAGAGAGAGACATTATTTATTTATTTATTTCAATTTCTTTAGCGGATGAGCAACTGAGTCGAAATGCAGCGAGTGTAACTGTGAATGTGGGCGTTGAGACACGCCCATTGGGAGATGGTAGCAGTGCAGGCGCCGCTGCCAAAAACTTTGTGGGCGTCTCTCAGGTGTTCAACAGTCTCAACGATTATCGCAACAATGTGAAATCTCTGGAGACGCATGAAACTTACGACTGGACGCTGGAGGCAACTCAACGGGATGAGGCTGGGCAAGGGGAGGGGGAGGTGAACACCAGGCCAATTGAAGTGGAGGATAATGATAACGATGATCATGAGGACATTAATAAGTTCAGTGAGGCGCAGGCGAAGCAATCAAAATTAGACAATGAGATTACAGTCTCCTCATCCGAATCCCTGACCACGTCATCATGCTCGACATTCTCCTCGGGTCCGTCGCCCGGCAATGGCAGCAATTCGGATGAGGTCAGCACGCCGCCAGAGAGTGATAAACCCAGCGCATTGGAGTTGCCAACAAAGGTGGAGCAGGATCAGCAGCAGGTGGAATCTGTTGCTGTCGAGGATTTGGCTGTGGGTCTATCCTCAATCTCAATTACCACAGCATCGCAGTCAATTTTGCCCTGTGAGGTGACCGCATCCTCGGCATTGGGTAAAGTGCTCAACGAACTGTCCGAGGAGACGAGCACGGAGCTGGACACGCAGAGTCAGCCACAGCAGGCACTGGACAAGGACAACCTACCAGCGGTGAGTAGAGTAAAAAGTGGTTATTAAAAGAATTTCGTAGGCTAATCCCAATTCCTTTAAAGGAACCCGCACCAACGTTGCCAGCAGCAGCTCAGGAGCAGCAGTTGGCGCCTCAGTTGGAGCAGCAGGAGGAGATGCCTAAGCGTAGTCAACCTCTGACCTTTTGCTCCACAATGGATGAAATCTCAGACACGGAACTGGACAGCATGTTGCAAGAAGTGGAGGTGGAGGACATTGAGGAGGAAACTGCTGCAGAGGAACTGCAGCCAACGGCATTAGCCTACGTCTATCAGCCACAAGAATTGGATGACGATGATGATGAGGAAGGCGCCACTGAATCACCAGTTACCGAGGAGGAATCTGTGCGCATTTTATCGGAGCAGGATACCACATCTGCGGATCAATTGAATGTGGACAACTTCTCGCAGGCATCCACTGTGGAGTTTGCCGAGCTGCGCGCACAGGAAGCGATGCCAGCGACGGCAACAGGTGCTGAGGAGATTGCCTCATCCTACAGCAGCACCGCCAGCGATACGGACTCACTGTCTGGTCGCAAATTGGATGAAGATGAGGGGGTGGAGGAGGATGAAAGTGTCGGCACAGATGCGCTGGAAACTCAAGAGCAGCGACCGCAGCGTCCACAAACATTGGACATTGGACAGGCCGGTCTCCAAACGAATGCGGGACAAACTCCGCCGCCGGGCGCCGAGGAGCAGGCAGAAGCTCAGGGAGAATTGCAATTGGAGCAGCAAGCTGGAGAGGAAGCGGCAGCAGCAGCAACGGCAGCAGCAGGTCCGTCACAAGCAGCTGACGATGAGGATGACGATAGTCCCATTTATGAGGCCGTTGGCTATAGCGATCCACATGCGAATCTGGGAAAAGTGCCGCCCATTTGGGTGCCCGACAACATGGCCGGACAGTGCATGCAATGCCAGCAGAAGTTCACCATGATCAAGCGGCGTCATCATTGCCGTGCCTGTGGCAAGGTCTTGTGCTCCATCTGCTGCTCGCAGCGTTTCCATCTGCAGTTCGCCAATGAGCCCGAGTCGCGGGTCTGTGTGCAATGCTTCATGATACTCACCGAACGTCAATCCAATGGAGGCGTCTCTGATACATTTGCCGGTGCCGCACCCTCGGCCTTGCCGCCGACTCCCATGCGCTCGCCTAATCCCAACAATCCCATGGAGTATTGTTCAACCATACCGCCGCATCGTCAGGTGAATGCGGCAGGTGCAATCCCGCCCAGCGTCATTGTGCCCGTGGGCGTGTTGAAGAAAACCGATGGCAGCTCCTCCAATTCGTCCAGCTCCGATGGCAAAAAGGGACGCAAACGCAAGAGTGTCATGTTCAGCGATGGCATTGCACCCGGAAGTGAGTTGGCCAGCACCATGGAGCAGCAATGGGGCGAGGCAAAGCAGGCGCGTCGCGGTTTACAGCGCAGCAACAGCGGAGCGGGACAAAAGCCGCCAACGCCAGGAGCCAACAACAATAGCAATGGAAGTGGCAATGGAAATGGCAGTGGCAGCAGTATTGACAATAACACCGCCATGGGTTTGGTGGCACAGCTATTCCGTGGCTCCATTCCGCCCACGGCAGCGGCAGCAACACTTACCGCCGTCTCAAAGGGCAGCCAAGAGCAGAGCGGTATGAAATCCACTTGAAAATATCTTTAAAAACATATCTAAATATCCCAATCCCATTCCCCAGCTGGCAGGAACACAGCGCAGACTTCGCCGCGTCGCAAAGTGGAGCCACAACGATCCAGAAAATTGCCACCGAGCGATGCTCAGGGTTGTTTTATACCCAGCGAGGAGAACGCATTGCCGCCCATTTGTATCGCTGGACGGGAAGGGAGCAGCAGCAACTGTGATGTGGAGTACAAGGAGGTGCGCAACGATCCCGATCTCTTGGAGCGTCTGCAGCGGGAAACGCTCAAGTTCATTGTGAAGAACAATTTCTTTGTGCTCGTCAAGGTGGTCAACAGTGAGTAGTCAATTCCCTACAACAGTGCTGTCCAGAAAATTAATATCAGCTGCAGTCCGATCAGACAGCATTTTAAGCTGACAATTTGATCAAAAAAGCTAGCTATAAATAGCTAAAATAAGACTAAAAGTTCTTAAAAAATTGGAAATCTTTTTAATATTTTGTATAAAGCAGGGATTAAAATCTTAACCGAAACCGTAACCTTTAACCGGTAAAAACCGATTGATATTTGTAACCATACTGAAACCGAAAATCTTTAAACCGAAATAACCATTTATAAGGGTTAATTTCGGTTCTAACCGTCGCAGCTACTGAGCAACTTTCATAACTTCGAACTGCCATAACTTTGTCAAAAGTCAATCAATTTCCATGCGCAATGTCAATTTTATCATGATTTTACCTCGAAATTTGTTCTGCATTTAAATTTTGTTCATTTTAAAAAATTTAAAATTTTTCGAAAATTTCGAAATTTTACATACTTACCCCTATGTATTTTTCGAAAAAATTCGAAATTTTCAAAACTTTCAAATCGAACCAAATTTAAATGCAGATCGAATTATGAGGTAAAATCGTGCTCAAATTTACATTGCGCATGGAAATCGATTGAGTTTTGACAAAGTTATGGCAGTTCGAAGTTATTCAAAATCAGTAAAATCAAAATAATCGAAATGTTAAAACCAAAAAAATTAATCAAATTTATATGAGATCAAATTATAATAAAAGCGAAATTATGCTGAACCATTCCAGATACTCCAAGATTTTGCATAACCGAAACCGAATACCTTAATTCGAGCATAACCGAAACCGAACAAAACAAAAAACAAAATTGTCCAGAATTTAGAACAAAATTAATCGTTTTATCAATTATTATTCTGAATTTAATTCTTTCTGTGGTCCGTTTTTTCCAAATTCAGTTACATTTTATCAAAGAGATATTTTCAAATTTGAGATTTATACCTATGCATTTTACGCCAAAGTATCTCTCAATTAGTTAACAAACAAGACATTGAGAAAATCGGGCCTATGCTTGACAAGATATTGGCAAAATTAATTTATATTAGAACCGATTTAAATTTCAACTAAATGTTTTTATAACTTGACTAGATTTTAATTTCATCAGTAAAAGTTAGATCAATACTTTAATATTTTTAGACCCTGTAGGTAAAAGCTCAAAGAATCTATTAAGTTTGTCAGAAAAATAAAATGTGGCAGACTCCATAAAGTATATAGATTCCTTATCAGCCTTAACAACAGAGTCGATATGAATATCTAGATCTCAGAGACTATAAAAGATACAGGCATCAAATTTGATATGTAGGTTCCTCTTTATCCTAAGCAGATTACAGAACAGTTACAGGGTCTCTCTCAGTGTCGAGTTCTCTCGATTGCAGCTTTTTCTACACTCTCTCTCACTACTCTAAAGTTGCCTCTTCATCTCAATATTATAATTTTCCTTCCTTCCAGTGAGTTGCTGCATGAATCGTTGGGTGCTTAACTTTACCACATCGGGATTGCATCATGTGGGCAATGATGAGTTGATTATATTGCTGGAAATCAAGCCGCCACCGGCGAGCAGTGGTCCGACAGTTCCCCGTGATATATTCCAGCATCTGTATGAGGTTTATGTGGAGGCGGAGCAGGCCAGATCCAGTACACAGGAGTTGGCGTTTAGCAGTCCACGAAATGTCAACTTTTTGGGCTCTCGTGAGCATGGCGGCTTCATCTTTATTAGGCCAACGTATCAATGTCTGCAGGGAGTTATTGTGCCCGATAATCCGTATCTGGTGGGAGTTCTTATACATCGCCATGAGGTGCCCTGGGCCAAGGTGCTCCCTTTGCGTCTCATCCTGCGTTTGGGTGCACAGTATCGTTACTATCCTTGTCCATTGATCTCGGTGCGCAATCGTGAATCGGTTTATGGCGAGATAGCACAAACGATTATCAATTTCCTGGTGGATTTTCGCAATTATTCGTATTCATTGCCCGCCATCCGCGGACTCTACATTCACATGGAAGATCGTCAGACGACGGTGATAATACCACGATATCGACAGAATGATGTCATCAAGGCAATTAACAATGCCACCGATCATATTCTCGCATTTGCCGGCAACTTCTCGAAAGTGGCCGATGGTCATTTGGTTTGCATGCAGAACATCAACGATGATCGCTCCGAGATGTATGCTTACTCCACCCAGGCAATCAATATACAGGGTCAGCCAAGAAAAATAACTGGCGCCAGTTTCTTTGTGCTCAACGAGTCGCTTAAAAGCAGCAGTGGCCTCTCCGGCAAATGCAGCATTGTCGAAGATGGTCTCATGGTCCAAATAATGCCCGCCAAAATGGAGGAAGTGCGTCAGGCATTGCGTAATCAAACGAATGTTGATATTATTTGCGGTCCCATTGCTGCCACCGATGAGCAAAGTGAAATTGTTAGCATCAAATGGGTGGACGATGATCGGGATATCAATGTGGGGTAAGATTAAATCTATAATTCATTCATTTCAAGTGTATCTAATGCTTGGTCATCTTATTTGCAGCGTCAAGTCGCCCATTGATGACAAGCCCATGGATGGTGTGGCCAATATGCGTGTTCACGCCAGCTTCAACTATTCCAATACCAATTATGCTATACGTTTGACTGACATTTTTATTGTCAAGGTGAGTAATTGTAATTCGCTATTTATCAATTCAAAAAGCAGCTTTTAAAGCACATTAAAGCTTTGCTTAAAATTTATTAAGCTTTGTCAAGTAGAAAGCATTGAATTTATATGAGTTTTATTAAACTTGACTTAAAATATGACTCAAAAATAATGTTTAAAAATACCTGAAAGCTCTGCTTAATTTGAATGAAGCTAAGTAAAATATATGGCATTGATCCAGCATGAGCTTTAATTGGTTCACCTTAAATGCGACTCGAAAATAAGCTTTAAAAGCACTTGGAAGTTGAGTAAGAAGGTGGAGAATTAATTCCACAAATGCTTTATTTAGTTTGTATAAAAAGATAACGCGAAATAATGCTTTGAAAGAAATTGGCAATTGCGCTGGAGATTAATAAAGATTTCTTATGTCCAGTAATGAATTAATATTAATAAAGGGCAAAGGTCTTATCTAGCATATTCCTTATTAAGCTTGACTTACATTATAATTAGGTTTTATTCAGGCTTTTTTTTAATTCAGGCTTTTAAAGCATTAAAAATTGCGCTTTAAATTAATTAAGCTTAGTAAACTATAGAGCTTTAATTTGATTCAACGTAAGTTCCTTTGTGAATCCAAATAAAGCTTCTTGGAAGGTGTACTTGATATTATTTATCCGTTTTGAAGTATAAAGCTCTTAACCAGCATAGATTTCAGATCCTTAACTCCTACTATAATTCGGAAATAGCTTAAAAACCATATATAAAACCATATAATATATAAATATAAAGGTTTATTCTTTTTTATTTCATAAAATTAATTATTTTCTGCCTTATAGTGTGAGGATTGGTATGCCACAAATGGCAACAACTATGCAGACATCACACGCATTGCTGAGCAATTGGCCAGAAGTGCTTCGATGGCATTGCTACCATTCCTAGATCTGCTGTCAGCTGCTGGCATTAATAAACTGGCACTTCGTGCCACATTGGACCAGGAAAACGTAAGTTGCAGTAGAGAATGTCTTCAATATGATTTCCATTTAAACAATTTCTTTAAAATAGGTTTGCTATGAGGCCGGCGCACGTGGCTCAAAGCTGCCACCGCTTTATATGAATGCGCTCGATAATCATCTGATAGCAACGCTGCACGGCGAATCGTCTGGCATTCAGGATCCAATTATATTGGAACTAGTTTTCTACATACTAAATGCCTAAGCTGCAAGCATGATAAACCCGAAAGTCTTAGTTCAATCGCTCCTGCTATAAAACGAAACCGAACACAATAATACGTATATTACGAGAAGAATACTTTCTTAAAATTTCTAACCACGCTTAGCTATGTAAGCCTATAAAGTGATCAAGTGTTGCAGCCATCCGGCAGCGCGTCCTCTTATCATTACAATTACAATCTCCTCCGGCTGCGACACTGGAAACAGATGATAATGGCGCACTTACTGTATATAATTGCTACATGATAATATATTATCGGTGTTTTGTTTATTCTATATTTCTATTCATCTTCTGTTTTCCTTTTTTAAAATGTCAACGCATAATATGTGTAGTTCTCAATGTTTGTAATCATCTTTTATTGCGTTTGACAGCTTCGAATTTCTTGATAATTCAATTTCGAAACCTTTGTCGACTTTGTGAAAGTTTTTTTTAGTGAAGATTGTTTATGATTTCCAACAAAACAACATAAAATACTTGTATGTGATGTTCTTTATTATATATCCCTGTATATTTTCAATATAAATAACGACTATAACTGTTAAAACTGATTTTGTTATTGGAAATGAATTTTTCAGAGAGATCTTTGCATTCTATAAATGGACCTCAAAAGGATAATCGTAAATGTTTAAATACTTTGGAGAAGGAGATTCAAAACGTAATGCAATTAAAAATATCTGCAAATATTTATTTTTTTTTAATTTGAGCATCTATCATATTAAAATCTATTAATATTTACACAGTGATGGTAAAATGGTTAAAACCATTGGGGAATTACAAAGAAAATATTTTGAAAACCGTTTAAACTTTATGTCGACAACTTTCTTCCCATTTCCTCCCCAAATAAATAATAACACAAGTTTTTAATTAAATTATTGTGATAATTGTTTATTAATTTTACTTTTTCACTTGTTTACAATTTAAAAAATATTTCAGTTGGCAGACACAACACAAATAAGTTACAAACTTGATTATAACAACCTATAAATGTATATAAAAAAGATATAACGCGTATTCTACCCTTCGTTTGCTTCATTAAACTACGCCTAGAAGGGAATTGAGCATCCAGGGATATAAATCGGGAGACGGAACCGAAATGGAAGAGCTGCTTAACATTTTGTTAATATATACGTGTCTGCATATACTATATAAATACGAGTATATGATGGTATATCTACAAATATGATTGATATTGGAAACTAATAGCGCCCCCTCGTCTGGATTATTAAAGAGGAGGGGACGTCAGTCCGTTCTCGTTTTTTATAGTTTTGGATTATGTATTCTGATGTTATCTGTCTGTTGATGTGTTGCGTGTTTGTTGTTGTTGTTGTTGTTGTCGATGTATTTTGTTATTGTTTATTATATTTATACATAGATAGTTATAGATAGATATAACTTAAGCACTTGTCCTAGGCCGAACTTTACAGCTCGTCGTGTTTTGGACCGGAGAACTCATCGTGCGAGATGAAACCGTTCTTGTCCTTATCCTCATGCTGGAAGATCTCCTCCACAAGCTTATCATTCTCCTGCAGCATATTCTTAAGCTCATCAGAGTCCTGTCCCTCAACAGCCGTCATTTGTTTCTTCAGATACTCGCTGACCTAATAAAACCATTAAGAAATTATAATAGATTAGTTATATTACTTAAAAATTAATGAAACGTTTGTTGAAGAATGAGGTTAATAGCAAACCGAGACCCACGGATATATCACATAGAGTGTAGAACAAAAAAATTAATAAAAGTGCGATCCATACATAGACGATTACCTCTTCGCGGCTCAGCTGCTTGTCAGCGTTCTCATCGATCTCCTTGAACACATTTGTGGTAGCTGGCGCATTTCCAATATTAATCAGTTCCACCTCAAAAACGAGAGTTGCCTTTGGTGGAATCACATTGCCAGCTCCCTGATCGCCATAGCCCAATTGTGGGGGAATTGTCAGCTTACGTTTCTCACCTAGCAAGAAATCGGAATTCTAAGACACTGATTGGATTGCTTTAAGCCATGTTTAACTTACCCACGCACATGTTGAGCAGACCCTGATCCCAGCCTTTAATCACCTATAATTAAAAAAGAGATACAATTTAAACAAATCTAAGTTTAAATAGTTTTTTAAAAATTAAGAAAAATAAATTTTTAAAATATATTAAATTTAAAAAAAGAAAAAAAAACCCTTAAAAAAATCATAAATTAAATGTTCACAAATTTTAATTTAAATTTTTAATTTAATTTAAAAAAATTTAATTAATTTTCAATTAGAACTTGTGCTTTAAATGGTCAACTGGACAGTTTAACTGCCTATTTGAATGTCCAATTGGACAATTTAACTCACCTGGCCGGCGCCCAATTGGAATGTGAAGGGCTGGTCGCGGTCGAAGCTGCAAAAAAGCGTGGAGAAAAGCAGAAAAAAGAACATGAGTTGAGAATTTGATGGAAAATTGTTAGACGCTTGTTAGTCGCAAAGTTTCAAGTGCAAAGAGAGGCGTGACAAGAGAGGGGTGAAGTGGTTTTTACACACACAATAACACACATTTATTACACACCCACCACTTTTAAATTTTAGACCGTCAACTGGCTGCAGTTCGCACATAATCAAGAGACAAGCCACAATAACAAAAAAGAAAAAAAACACACATTTTAAAACAATACATCATTTTTTATGTCTGCTTGAGGAGATGTAGAAAGGGGGTAAAGTTGAGGGATGAGTTTGTTGTTGGGAGGCGGGTTGTAAAATGCTCGCGAAATTATTTGTTTGATGGCCTTGTTCCTGACGATGCTTAAGTTAAGCGAATTACTTTAATTTGTAACGCGCCAATATAAAATGACATCCCAGCGGAATGAGATCAGGGATCTCACTCCTGTTCCTTTCCTCCCACTTGGCCGTAAACAGCTGTTCAGGTATGCATGAAACCCCGTCGAGATGTGGTTTTGAGCATGATGTATGATGTGGCACAGTTGCAATGAAGTAGACATATCATTTGATGATTATTATATGGTTTACGAGTGCGTTTATAATATGAATGAGTTTTAAAAAGGAACATTAAAATACTGACAGAATTTTAGAAAGAAGGGAGAGAAAGATAAAAAACAAGTGAATAAAACTAGGGAAATTCCTATTATAAAGAGAGATAAAGTCTGTGATTTAAATTAGCAATAGAAAATGAGACATCTATATCTATAAATTCTTCCTTAGTCTCAACAAATCTTTATAATGCGGTGTTAAAATATTCTAATCTCCTGAGTCGTATTTCTCAGATTATTCTGCACAAATTCTGGAGAAGGAAAGAATAAAAGGAATTAAAAACATTCGAAAAATTGGCAAAGTATTGTGAAATTTTAATAAAAATATATGAATAAAATCTCTATTCCAAATCTAGCATAGTAGATTAAAATCAGATAATATTAGTTCTGGAATTTTTATAAGCCAGGGAATCAAACCGAAACAAATATCGGTTTCGGTTTCGTTTCCCATACGGTTCAAAACAACTATTTCGGTAAAAGGTTCTATTTCGGTTACTCTCCGGATTCGGTACTAAAAATTAAACGTTTAGTTTCTGTTAATGGTTCTGGTATTATTCCCAGCTATAAACATTTAAAAAGCATTTCTTAATCTTTGTAACCTGCATAACGATGTCTGTGAAGTTTAACTTTGATTTTTCTAGCTTGTAAGTCAATAATAAATGTATTTTGTCCTTTACTAGCGGGGAATTCCCTGTTGAATTCTCTAAGAATTTGCAATTGGAAATGTGTCACTTGGGCATGCCTAAGAAACTTGCAAGTTGTTGCTGTTTGTTGATAAACTTTTCGACTTTTCAACTGAGATGCTGTTGTTGTTGTTGTGGAAACTTCTTAGCAGCTCCCTCCGCACGTGTTTTCCCTCCCCATTCCCCACTCCCATGATGACGATCATTTTTTAATGAGCCAAAAGCAGCTGCAACAGAGGCCGCGACGCCTCAGAGATGATTGCAACAAGCTAAACAAATGATTAACAAGACAAACGCAGGACACCCACATGAAGCGACTATGACGACACTTTTGGGCTGACAAAAGTTCAGCAGTTGAGCTGAATTCCTATTCCTATTCCTGTTCCTGTTCCTTTTGTCTCATCCCCCGTTCGTCCTATAACAACACTCTGCCGCATCGCGTCGCGGCGTCTGTTAAATATTTTATGTACATCTCTTGGGCATTTTGCAAACATTTTTACATTTTTTACATGTTTTGCTGTCTTTTTTGCTGTTGTTGAGAATCACAAGTTGTGCCGGCTCATGATGATGGCATGTGGATTTCCATTGCCCGCGGAATAATCCAACCAACCGAAAAAGTGCTACCTCAAGTGCACCAAGGAGTTGGAGCGTAACCAAAGTGTCGTCGTCCTCATCTCCGTCTCCATCTCTGTCTCCATCTCTATTGCTGTTGTGGCTTTCGCTGCTCAAGTGGTGCAAATCTCTTGATGAAATAAAAAACCCTACAAAATTTGTCTGGTACGTAGAAACAAGAAAAACCATCTTTGAATTGTCGCAGTCTGAACACCCTTACAGCGACTTGGATTTTTATAGTTAAAGCTAAACAAAAAGTCAGTTTTAAGGATAATATTTGTAAGTGAATTATTATCAGATATATTTAGCGGATTTTTATAAAAATTTAAGTTAAAATAGAGCATACTAAACACTCTTTTTGATAGGTTTATCATATTTTGACCATTTGTTTTTTTGTAAGTTTTCAAAATAGATATAAAAAGTTCTTTAAAAATAATGTATACGCACAGTATATTTTTAGGAAATATTGAAAAATTTGTAAATAAATATTTATAACAATCCTAAAATATTCGAATTTTATGCCTAATTTAATGCTCGACATGCTTAGCTACATTTTTGCATTATCCTCTGCTAAAGGGTATAAAAAGGAACATAAATGTCAAGCAGGAGGCGCCACTTCAGCGTATTTGTGTGTGTTTTTTGCTTGGGATTATGGCCTTTAAGACACAGTCATAGCCCCAGTCGTATCTCGACTGTTGGCTGTGAATTTTTATTGCATTATTTTCCATGAATTTCTAGTAATATGTGAAAATTTTATAGCATTTCACATGTGTCTGTCTGTTTATCTGTCTATTTGTTTGTCTGTTGGTATCTTTTGGTTTTCCCTTGTGCTGCGGTTTCCCAGCACGCACAGGTGATTGGAGGATTTGGGTGCGTATCCAGCTAATTTATGCGATTTACGGTAATAAGTGTTACACAAATAAAGCCCTTGATCAATATTCATTTTCATAAGTATAAGAGACATTAGCTAAAAAAAAGAGAGCGCATTGTAAGTAAATGTTCCCCAGGGAAATATATTATTTTAATGTTGTATATTTTTTGGGATCTACTTTATATAGAAGAGATTTCAGACAAATTATATATCGATTCTTATGTCCAGGGATTAAAACCCTAACCGAAACCGTAGCCTTTAACCGGTGAGTACCGATTGAAATTTGTAACCATAACTGAAACTTTTATTTTTTTACACTGTACCGAAACCCATAAACCGAAACATTTTAAACAGAAATACCCGTTTAGTAACTGATTCATTTATAAGGGTTAATTTCGGTTCTGGTCGTCGCAGCTACTAAGCAACTTCGAACTGCCATAACTTTGTCAAAACTCAATCGATTTCCATGCGCAATGTAAATTTGAGCATGATTTTACCTCTTAATTCGTTCTGCAATTAAATTTTGTTCATTTTAAAATTTTTAAAAATTTCGAATTTTTTTGAAAATTTACATACTTACCCCTTTGTAAATTTCGTAAATTTTCAAAAAATTTAGAAATTTGAAAATTAAAGAAATGTAATTACAGAACGAATTTAGAGGGAAAATCATGCTCAAATTTACATTGTGCATGGAAATCGATTGAGTTTTGACAAAGTTATGTCAGCTCGAAGTTATTAAAAATCAGTAAAATCAAACTAATTGAAATGTTTAAGCCAAATAAACCAAATCGACTTTACGCTGGACAATTCCAGTAACCAGATAACATTATTTTCTTGACTAATTAGAGTATTAAGTCTTTTTTCATGTAAAACAATGAATAACGCTTCTTATTTTGGTCAACTGAAAACCTTAATTTTTTTGTGAATCGAGACCATACCTGTATTTTTATACCGAAACTTATAAAAAAAACCGATAATTCCCCAAAATTTTGCATAACCGAAACCGTAACTGAAACCGATATTCGTTTCAGTTTTTAATCCCTGCTTATATCTAATGACAGCATACCAAATTTTATCAGTTTAACTTAATTATTATTCGACTTATGACTCTGAATTCCATTTAAACCTTTTATGTACCATTAAGCTTCAATTAAACAGCTTTAAGGAACGTTTAAAAGCGCGCAATGCGTTGAATAAATTAATAAAATCGTTTAAATGTGTTGATTGTTGATTGTTTCAGCCAACTACGTATGTCCGTGTCCATGTCCGTGTCCGTGTCCATGTCCATGTCCGTATCCGTCGTCGACTCCATGCACACGGTCCCCGTGCATTAAAAATTGATATAGTGCCATGGATGACGCAACAAGCAAACAAAAGGTCAGATGTCCAACAAAGCAGTTTGGGGATCTGTTGAATGTGGCAACAACCGATTGCACAGGTGTTTTTTAAGCTGGACAAACAAGCGATCAAAAGAGCTGAATGCTCAAACCTTGTGCAACTAACGCTGAAACAGCAAGTTGGCGAATTGCGGGCGATTTGTGGGCGTTTTGTGTGTGAATTGCGTTTGGCTTTTACGCTCCACGCATTATCATAAAGTCAAACAACAAATGTAAACTCATTTTTTGTGTTTATTTTTTATTTTTGTCGGGCATACGGATTCAAGCCATTGCTAAATATTTAATAAGTTTCGATTTCATTGGACTGCGCACCAGGCAATGCCATTGGAATTTTTATGCATTCGACGCATTTAAAATGCAGCTCAATGGGCGTAAAAAAAGAGGAAAACATCCGTTATACCCGTTGCCCATTACGTGATTCCCAATCCGATTTTCAACCCAAAAAGGATGGGTGGACTGGTAAATCATACCATGCCACTTGCTTCACTTCATTCGACTTTCAATCCAATCAAATTGAATCCTTTGCCTTGGCGTCTGGCATCGGTGATGACCCCGTTTTATGTGCGTCGTTGTCCGAAGTTATAAAATCAAATATGCGTCCTCTTCAAACCGCAAAAAACCTCAACGGGACTGAAGCGACAAGTTGCTTACAAAAACCCCCAACGATTAACGTGTTTTGCAAAGACTCTTCTTGGACTTGGCTGTACTCGTATTTACTACATACTTCCCAATCTCTGCTACCCCTTGGTCAATGTGCGAACAATTCGCAGCTGGTGAAGTTTTGTGCCACAATTTATGCGCCTGCTGTGCGGCAACATCACGTGCCGGGGATCAGAATTGTTGCAGCCTTCTTCTACATACATTTTGAACATTCACAAAATGGAAAGAAAAACGTAAAAAAAAATAACAGTTGCAAGCACATTAATTATTCAAACTATCTACAAATGTGCATAGCAACTGAAATGGTTTTTGCAATTTCTTAAAAAGAAGCGCAAGTGTCAGAGGCTTCTCTAGACGTTAACATGGAGGTCCATGTTGCACTGTGGTCTAAATCAGAAACTATTTTAAAGCACATGAAAGCTTTCAGCTTCTAAATTCATTGCTACAATGGCAAATATATGGTCTTAAATCGGTTATAAATTCTGGATCCTAAATATATTCATAAATCACTGCTTTATTACTTGATTAACGTGAAATTGATTTGCTAAACTCGTTTTAAGCAAAGATAAAGATCGAAACATGTGTTACAAAGAATTTTAAAGCTCCTGAAAACTGAGTTAAAGCTTATTTGTATTTATAAGCAATAAAGTTTAATTACTTTCAAATCGTAATAAATATCTTGTTTTTTAATGAACTTGAAAAGCATCTTAAAGCTTCATCACTAGATTAACTTGAAATTTAACAGCTTAATTATTTTTAAGCTAAGACGAAAATAGAAACAAGTGTTACAAAAAAAGTTCTAAGCTCCTGAAAGCTAAGTTAAGGCTTTTTTGTATTTTTTACCAGTAAAGCTCAATGTCTTTCAAATCGTTAATAAATTTCTTGTTCTTTAATTAACTTGAAAAGCATCCTATAGCTTTTTTACTCAATTATCGTTAAATTTACTAGCTTAAATCAATAAAAATGAAAATAAAAATTTGTGTTTTAAACTTAATTTAATGCGCTTAAAGCTGCAATTTTTTAATTTATTTGCAAACAACCTCATTTATTGAGATATATATAATATACCTTATTATTCAAGTCATGTCTGCAGCTGATTTTACTTTTGTTAAATTTGAGCTGCTGTTAAACTCTTCTGTCCCACTGTAAAAGACTTGTTGCTGTGCTGCGTTCAAACTATAAATGATTGCTTCATATGGTAATGAGCTTAAGATTTAGTGGTCGGTAGTTGAAGTTGTTGCCCAGAGACAGACGGAGAGACTCTCTTTCTCCCTCAACCGACAAGTGATCTGATCATTAAGCACTCATAAATGTTTCCTCTACAAAATTGTGCCAAGGCACAGATCAAACTCCACTCAAGCCTGAAAACGCATTGTGCAGATTCAACGAAGTTTTGTCATGGTCATCGCATCTTTCATAGCAGCCTCTTCCCTTTTTTTTCTGTTGCTGCTTTTTGTTTTTGCTGTTGCTCGCACTAATTGTGTATCTTTTGGCAGCAAAAACTATAAAAAGTGTAGAGTAAATGGTGACAGTCAAGGTTGTCTGACTTGGCTAATGGCTCTCCGCCTAAAACTTTCACTTTGTACCTGCATTTCGTGTTATGTTTTACTTTTCTCGTTTTGTTTTTTTTTTTTTTACGCGCTCCGCTTTTGGACATTAAATTGCACTTGACGCAGCCAACGCTGGTGCCACATACAAATCATGCCAACGACGACAGAGCATAAGATATGACTATGAAAGATTGGCAAGAGCAAGAGTTGAGGTAACTGGCTGGAATATACGTATGTACCTAGCGGACTGTCTGCCTGTTGTCAAAATTTTCATGCAACATGCTGTAAGTTTGCCAAGCTTCCGGTTGTACCCTTTGCAACTTGCAAATTGCAATTTTAATGGTCTACAAGATGCGAAGCAGCGTTAAAAGTTAAAGTTGCGCCTTTTATTTCACTACAGTTGCAACACGGCGTATGCGTAATAAATTCAAAAAGCCTTGAAAGCTAGCCAGCAATTGCTTAGCCGCTTTTCTTTTTGTCTACCATTTGACTAGATAAATCTTTACTGTGTGCTTTAGAATTTCTCGATATAATATTACTTATTATTCTTTGCAATTTTCAATAAAAACTTTAGTACTTTAGAATTTCTAGATATATTATTACTTATTATTCTTTGCAATTTTCAATAAAAACACGCTTAAAGTTCAAAGTTTAACAGTACGGAATTAACTTTAAACTCTTCTGTCTTGTCACTTAAATAATATATGTAAATTATGCTCAAATTAATTCGATTAGATTTAAAAAAATGTTTTTTTTAATATTTTGATCGACAATCAATAAAATCTTTATGTTTACCATATATTTTATTTTCGAAAAACATTTTGCTACTTTCTAGCTTTTGTTGTAGATCTGCCAGAACTTTAAGAAAGTATCAAATTTTTCATGCAGCAGCTAACAAATTAATTTGTCGTGCACAATGACAACAGTCTCGAGTGTGCGGCGAGTGGAAGTGGCATGAATTGTGCCCCCCATTCCCCTCATATGTTAAGGCATATATCATAAGGTGAAAGAGGAGCTGCTCATGTTACGCGTCAGGCTGATTAGAATATAGCGAGATGACTGCATTATTTATGCCAGCCAAATGAAGGTCTACGGGTCAAAGGCTGCTCGCTGGTTGCCAGGAAAAATAACAGGAGTTGGAACAGGAACCGAAATAGAAGCTGGAGACTGAGCGAGTGTACACTGTTAAAAAATATGTTCTAAAATCAAGAATGTGGTCTCAGAACTAAGAATTTTGGTCTAAAAAATGCGTCGAGAACATAAAATTCTTAAATTTAGAAAACACATCTTGATTTTAAGAACATTTCAAATAAGAATAAGTTCTTAATTTAAGACCAAACAGTCTTAAATTTTCAAACCAAAAATAAAAATTAAGGCAGGTGTTTTAAACCTTAAAATTTATTTGTTTCTTTGGATATTTATACTTTTTTTTGGATTTATTTTTTTTTATAAATATACCGATTATCTGTTTTTCTTTGGCTAGAGCGGGTTTCGATCCCTCGACTTTTTATCAAACTGAAGTGGCGACTTTAACCAGAGCGCCACGGTGTCATTATTGTCTTCATTTTAAATATGAAATATTTATATTTTCTTAACAATTTAAGATTTTTAATTCTTATATTAAGAACTGCGAATTTTTAGATTAATATTCTTAGTTTTATTGATTTGGTCTTAAAATGTCTTATTTTAAGAACAAAATATTTAAGATGAAAGTTCTTGATTTTAGAAGTTGGTCTTTTTTTCAGTGTAGCAACAACAAGTTCTCCATTGACAAAGTGTGGGCGCACGTGACGAGGCAGTGGCAATGACAGGTGGACGAATGTAACTCCTGGACGACAGACTGAATGTCAAGCCACAACAATGAAAATAAAAGGAGCCAGGCACGTGACAGGACTCGCTCCGCGCTCATTATTGAATAACTTATTGAGTAGCAGGCAAGGACATTTTAATTGTAGAACCGAACTGAAGAAGCTGCTCATTTTTGGAGATAGCTCGCGAAATGAAATTAGTTGGACAGGACTGTCTTGTAATCCTTTTTATGCTCAGTGAGGCACGTATGCAATAAGACAACAAACTGCACGCTACAATTATTTTCAATAGAGAAACCATTCTAATTGAATATCAACTCAATCATATAACTCTCTGTGTGTGCTTAGGACTGTTTTAAGTTCATTTTTATAGTCTCGACCTCTAATTAAACATTTGTGGACTTCATTTAGTTAGCAAAATCAATTAAGACATAGTTTCAAATGTCGGAAACATTTTTCAAGAGTATCTAATTATTATATTTACTAAACTGGCAACACAATAAATGTTATCATTTTAAAATTAAGTTTCACAATTTCCTAGCAACATTTTTAAATGTGTTTATCAATGAAAAACTGAGTTTTGAAAATTACTTAATCGATTCAATTTTTTTAGTAGCATAATTTTAACTATAATTCTTATAAAGCTGCGATTTGACACATAGAGTAACTCATAGTCGAGTCACAATTTCAACTGCTCTCAATCGTTATCCTTGGCAAAATGTTATGATATTCAAGGATCTAAAGGAGGCAATCAACTGCTGCCTGCCAATGGCACTTCAATAGGCAATTGAGCTGCCATTTAAAGACTGTCAAATGCACAAAGAGAAACAACGCCAACCTCCTGCACTTAAGCCTTTCATTTGGGTATCTACAGCTTAATTATCAAGGAGGATAAGATAGAAAAAAAGAATATAAACTGTAGCAAGGTAGCTAATTTCCGGCGTCGTGTACACAAAAATAAAGAAACTCAAAGTATACAACGCTTAAGGCAGCGAATTCCTAAAGATTTTTGCATACATTTTTGCTGTCGTTCTGTCGGTTTGTCGTCCTGTCTCTGACAAAGCATCCTTCGCTGCACTTGGGGCTGTGCAAAGTGCCCGTCGCTTGGGTTAAGTGCGGCCAGGCATTTAAGCCACAAAAGCAACTGAATGGAGGCATTAAGCAACAACGTCGAGCCACATTCAACAAGTGTCTTGGTTTGGGGGGGAATGATGGCAAAGAAGGACATCTTCTGGGCTGTCCTGACGCACTGATTGAGTTAGAGTCAGGGACAGGGACAAGGCTGAAGTTGGGGCCAATGTTGGCAGCACGCTAAATTAAACAGCAATTGCAAACTTTCAGCACAAACTTTCAGATAATTTGTGACTCTCTCTAGGTAAATTGTTTCTATGTATGTTGGCCAGGTAAAGTCAAACCTGGCCAAGAGTTGTGTCTGTCGTGTATAGGTTTTGTTTAGCATATGTGCTAAAATTGTATTAAAAAAACGATTTCCTGCACAAAAGACTCAATTTACTGTTGGCCTTGTTAGGCAATCAAAAATAAATATTATTAGGCATAAATCAAATAAAAATTATTACACTAAAAATGTAAGATAACCATGGCTAGATAGGGCTATTTGCTGTAGACTGGTTCGGTTCTAACTATCATATAAGAATTTTCTAATGAAAATGACTAAGAAAAAGTATATTACAATTGATTTTAATTTTCTGCTTTATATATTGAAACTTTTATAATGATCTGTAGTTATATGTCATGGATTAAAAAACAATATCTAAATATTTTTAAAATTTCATTAGATTTAGATGTACTGAAAATAGTCCTCTCTTCATTTATGCAATTTTTATATTTTAAATATTTATTTTCCTTCCATTTTAGACATCAAAAACTACACAATTTGATCAAAAAATTCAAAAGCTGTCAATAAATTAAATATTTTGTTCAATAAAAAAGTCAAAGAGAGACTAAAATGATATCATCAATTTGCAATCTGTTTATAAATCATATTAGGAGAGCTCTAGTTTCAATACCAGTTTCTTATGAACCCAAAATTTCATTTAATGTCGTGGTCTCTTTGAACTAAGCTTGTGCTTATCTCTGACTATGATGTCCACATATGTACATATATATGCAGATTATATTAATATTTATTTAGATGTTGTTACTTGTGCTTGTTGTTGGCTTATTTGTTTCATGTGATAAGAGTGAAATTGATAATGAAGCGATTGCAGCACCAACCAAATTGATTACATTCTTAATATAGAATTCACAGTTGTGGGGAGGGAAGTGGAGAGGGCAGGGGGCAGGGGGCATATATGTAAAATTGAGTATCCAACATACGCGAAATTTAATACTTTTTAACGAGTTGGGCTTTAATTGGCTTTGCCCGTGGCTTTTCGAGGGTAAGAAAATTGAGCACAATCTTAAATTAAAGTCAGTTGCTTTAAAAGCAACTTTTATGAAAAGGAAGTATTATAAATTAATAAAAATATACATATTGAATGGGAATAAAATAAATAGAAGTGTATAAATAGATGTAGGAAATAAGAATTTCAAATTTAAGCTTTTATAAAAGGAAATTTGATAAACTTTATGCAAAATATACGTTTTAAATGACAAAAAAGAGAGGTTTATATCCGTAATGTAATAATATAATTAATATATCGTCTTTGAAACTATTAAGCATATCACAGAGATTTCAAAGACTTTTTTAATAGAGTTATTCAGAGAAAAGGAGACTGAGAGTCTCCACTTTTTGTTTAAATATTTCAACAACTGTCTATCAAATGCATAATACTTAATATTGATGCTTGTCTTTATGTAGGAAACTGAGGCAGCTGTAACAACAACTGCAGCAAGCAACAATTGACGTGGACATTGTTGCGTTGCATTACCAACAACAATAGCAAACGGGCCAAAAAGAAGACCATGGAAAATGCTGGCCAACAATTGAGATCGCTTATCAGTTGGCGTCTAATTTACGACAATGAGCAGCCGTCGAAGCCTATGCGGCACATGTTTAATCCCCATGTGTATGTTTGTGTGTGTGTTTAACAGTATGCAAATATGACTCTATATATATGGTCAATTTCAGCTTTAAAGTGTAAACTCGTGACATTAAAAGCATTCAACTTACCTCGAATCAAACTTCTTGCCATCAGCTTGAAGAGTTCCCGTATAGTGCATGGTGAGAGAATCGCCATTCTTTGTTTTTTGATCACAAATTTCGGGAGTGCTGATCACATCCACTTTCAGATCGTCGCACTGAACGCCGCTGAAGGCCACCAAAAGGCAGGAGAGAACGAGAATTGACTTCAACATGGCTGAAAAGAAATTTAAAATCATTTTTATTAGAATAATCTCAATGTAATTTTTCAGTTTAAAAAAATATTAGGATTCGATTTCCACACTGTCTCGTTAAAATCTGTAATATACCTGTCTGGTAAAAATCCTGATATAATAATAATAAATAATGTAACAAAAGAATAATCTCAATAATAATAATATTACACAAGACCATAACAAAGTTGAAAACTGAAAGCTAATTAAAGAAGAGGTGCACAGTTTAAAGTTTAAATAATAATAATAAACACAGCAAAAAATAATGTAAAATGTAAAGAGTGAAAAAATTGGTCATTATGCAAATCTACAATTCATTTACGAGTCGCTCGCTTCAGGTTTTATCCATCTGCAGAGGATTATGCAATGCCAAAATTGCAAATTATTGCAGCTATGTACGTGTGTGTGTGTGTGCGTGTGTGTGTCTGAGTCTATGTGTTTTATGGTGCGTATGCGTAATGTCCGCAAACGCAAAAGGTGACGATGACCATCATTGGTTACGGACTCTTCATGTTAATTATTTTACTAAATTGGATTTTGTATAGTGTGTAGGTGTTTTTTATTTTTTTGAAATTGCAAATGAAAGTTAGGAATTGGACATCTTGGTCATTTTCAATGGGCCATTGAAAAGATTTATGCGTTTGAAAGAAAGCGTTCCATGAAAATGATTTGCAATAAATAAGCTCAAATATGAACAAATGACAAAAACAACAATAACAAAAACAAAACTTTCACTTATGAAATGACAGCACAGGAGGGGAGGGGAGGGGGGATGTGGTGGGGAATTGGGATGGCACCTTACAATTGGTAACGGCACAATTACGTGAAAATCTCATTAACATTTTGGATCTTTTGCGGCTGACGCTGTATCTTCATATTCGTACACCCTTTTATATTAACTACAATTCAGATACGCTATTAACTGATTTACATGACTTTGATACGCATTATGCAATCTGTAAAAAATGTTGAGCTACTTTGATTCGACCAATTTCTACAGATTTTTGAGAGTGAATTTAGAAAATGAAGTATCATCAAAAGTTATGCATATTTTTAATATATTTCCAGCAAATTGGAAACTTTAGTTAAAAATGTGTTGCTTAAAAACACATATCTCTAAGGGAAATGTTTAACAGATTGTGTTCTTATATAAAAAAAACTGAAGAATATCAGAAAATATGTAAGTGTAAGGGATTAAAGATTAAGTTTTTTTTTTGTATATACTTCCAGTTAGTTTTACACATTTTATCTAAGACATTCATATCTTTAAGGGAAATGTTTTTTTAGATTGTGTTCTTATGAAAAATTGGTGAATATCAGAAAATATGTAAATGTAAAGTATTATTTAATATACTTCCAGCTAGTTGTACATATTTGAATTAAAAACGACTATCTAAAAAATAAATATCTTTAAGGGAAATGTTTTTTATAGATTGTGTTCTTATAAAAAACGGGTGAATATCAGAAAATATGTAAATGTAATGGACTAAGCCCATTGATTTTCAGTGCTCCAAAAGCGCATTTAATCTTCGGCTTATTGGAATTGAATTTTCTTTCTTGTTTTTTGTTGTAGTTGCTTCTTTTTTGGGGCGTTCACAGCAAAACCAGTTGCGTGTTGCCACCTTGTATTTGTTGTTTTGCTCTTGTGCCTCTTTTTAGTTATTTTTGTTTGTTTGTATCGAGAGATCATTTAAAGCCTGGTTCATTGAACTGTCGCCTGTACCGTTAGTCGCTTTGACCACGACTTTGGCCCATTGCAATGACATCGACTTTTATAATTTGCAGCTAAACGTTAATGAAATGAAAACTTTCCAACAGCGCAGAAGGAAAAGACTTTAGATACACGTCATAAGTTTTCCTAATAGAAAAGAAATAAACTCCAAACGACAAACAAATTGTGATTAGCTCCACACGACAAGGCAAATGTCGCTGCTGCCTCTGCCGCTGTCTCTGCCTCTGTCGCTGGCTCTGCCGCTGCCCGGCAACACTTTGTTGGCCGGCCGGGAGATAAGAGAGTAAAAATTTATTCACGTTTCGTTCAGTTTAGTTAAGTTTTCTTCCTCTGGAATCTTCTCCCCTCCCACAATGCGCTCTCTTTGCTTTTCTGCTGTGTACCGCATTCGCTGATGTGTAAAACACGATGTGAATATGAATGAATAAGACACGCCAGCGACATTCAAAGTACACACTTTCATATTGTATCATTTCCTATTTGTATCTCAAATGTTTGTGAGTTACATTTTGGTGTCTACACTTTGTTTATTATCTAGTCAAGTTGTTTATACCTTTTGTTTAGTTTTTGTTATTTTTTTTCTATGTATTTCACTGAATTGATCACGGGTATAAACACGGCGAGCCAAGAGGAAACGGCGCAAGCAACGGGTTACAACTGCTTCGATCGAAGTGCGCAAGGCAACTGATGAAATTAACGACGGCGGCGGCGTTAACTAAACAGCGCAGAGCGCAACCGAAACCGCAGCGCACAAATACATGCACACACAAAGAGATCAAGAGAGAGAGAGAGAGATCGTCGCGTAGCAAACACTTGTCCACGTAATCAAAGTAAAATGCGCAGCACGAGAGCGGTTCAAACAAAACGGGTGAATTGGGCGCACTAAAACTAAAGTATTCAAAACAACGATAAAATAAACTTCAAAATATTTAATCTAATAATCAAGGATAGTACGATAAGGCAGCAGTATTTAATATACGAGTAAGTGGGATATTTAGAAACCCTTAATAATAATTTAAACTCTATATATATTTATATTTTAACTTACGTTTTATATTAATTAAAATTTCCAAATATTTTTTAAACAATATTTATTTTAGTTTATTTCAGACCGGAAATAAAAATGATAACGTTTGAAATTAGAAGAGAGATGAAATACACAACCTGCTTGCGCGTTGTTACAATGTTAACTAAAGTGTGCTTAAGGCACAAGGATGTTGCATGTGGCATGTTGCTGGCAACAATTGAATGTTGCTAAGGCTATATGAGAAGCCACGCCCCAAAAGCACGCATGCGCATAATTCAATAGGGCGGAGCTAGCATGCAATTGTTTACTTATTTAACAGATTTAAAATTCAATTCATAAATTAAAAGCGTTTCAAAAATGTTCAAATTTAAAATAATATTGTTTCTAACATATACTCTCATTTGTTTCTATGCATGTACTATATAAACTAACTATTTATCTAAATAAACAGCAAATGGCGCACCCACGAAACTACAAAAAAATATATATATATAAATAAATAAAGAAATACAAATCGTATTACCCTTGGGGTCATTTTACGCCCCAATGAATGTGATTGCTAATTCCAATCAATTAGATATGTGAGCTTAAATTAATTAGTTTCAGTTGCTAACTAAATCTCTACGCGTTGGTTGCTTCCAATATTACGGATTAAAATCTATCTATAATAATGCTGCAGGAGATACAAAATCGTTCACACGGATATGCGCTTAAGCGTAGAGATCACAAATTTGTGGTTGAGCGCATTCAAGGAGTCGAGAATCCTGCCTATGAGCCAGATTTGGATGGGGATGCCAAATCGGAGGCCCAATCGGCCAATCATCGGAATGACCAATCAAAATGGCGAGTATTTGCCTAGATCTAATAAAAATTACTTAATAAAATATCAAATGCACATTACTAAATTTATTTGTTAAGTTTAAAAAAGAAATCCTCATATCTTTCAGTCTGTTGTACTTTTTTTTTAATGTTAGTATAATTATATTGGGTTGATTTTACATACTAAATATTATTATAATAGCGTTCTTTGATTTTAAGCTCCATTTCCAAAATTTTTCGTTGGACTTCGAGATTTGTTAGCTCAGCTAAATGTCTTTCTCGAGCACGTACTTCCTTATTGCGATAAAAGTTAAATTGTTCCTGACTTAATTTGAATTCCGTGGACTGCAGAAAACGTTATCATAAAAACTATATATATATCATATTATTTTTATAGCATTTACCAAGGTGGAATTTTGGTTTATGTTCAGACATGTTCCTGTGTTCAGACTCGAACCGGGAGAACAAGTTGTAACGTCTACTAAATCTACTTCCATAGGATGTTGACTGGGGGGTTCCTCTTTTGGAACTTGAGGGGATGAACTCGGTTCATCTTTAGGAACCTCTAACACAACTTGAGCGGGGGATTTGAGTTCCGCTTTAGGAACATCTAAATCGGATTGAGGGGTTGATTTTATTTCTTCTTTTGGAACATCTAACTCGACTTGAGATGGTGATTTGGGTTCATTATTGGAAACTTCTAATTCGACTTGAGGAGTTGATTTTGATTCTTCTTTGGCGACTTCTAACTCGGCCTCAGGGGGTTCCTTTTTGGCAACATTATTAGATTCAGCTTGAACGTTTTCTTGATTAGGGGCAGACACATTCTCGATCAATTCTTTCTTCACATTGATATTAGTAATGGCTAATTTATTCAATTTCTTCATAGTTTCATATTTAGATTTTAATTTAAGAGCCGGTCGTTTTATTTTCGTTTTGCTTCAAATAATAATAAAATAAAAATTAACTGAAATTTTTTTAAAATCCCGCCCCCATCCCATTGAAGATTTACATATGCTCACTTATGAAATTCAGCCTCAATTTTATCCCATGCACAACTTTTCTGTTTCCAAATGATGGAACTCGAACCCTTCATCTCAATGTCATCTTTATATTTAGCCGTTAACATTCTCAAAACATTCTCTTCGGCACTGGTAAAATTCGGCATTCGACGTGGACGTGTACTCATTTTTTAAAAATCACTTTAAGGACCTGTAAAATTAGATGATTAGAGTTTTCATTTGAAATATCTTCAGTTTATTGCGTGTAAATAGTGTGTACTCTTAAAGCGAACTACTTAATCCCTAAAATCCTATAGTATATTTAGTTTTGGGTCGTTTAGCAGGCGTTGGATTTGGATCTGATTCAATAATTGTAAATTCTCCGGGTCGCAGTGTGGAATGTGGCCTTCTGCTAAAACTGACAGTTTCATTAAACGATACTTCTGTTTTAGCCGTTAACAAGGCCTCAATATCAACAGTTTCGTTGGCCACTTCCGCATAATCTGCATATACGGCTTCATAGCAGGTGGGTAGATTTGTGCCAGGCACAAGATCAGGCTTCTCTTCTGCAAATAGGGCAGCCGTATCCTCAGGTTTTGGCATCTGCTGTAGCCATGACGATGTGCGGTCTTCCACAACCGGTTCAGTCTTGTCCCGCTTCAATTTCTCATCAATCATATCGATGTGTACATCACGTGTTAAGTCAAACTCATCAATATCCCAAATGCTCAGCATGCGTGTGCTAATCACATCTGTATATCGACTTAGATTATAGGCCGACTTTTGCCACGGTCCACGATTTATTGCTGTCTTTTTAGGAATCTTTGTTTCCTCAGCTGGCGATTTCTCGGTTTCCCTTTGGGTTACAGCTGGAGTAGATTTGTTGGCCACTTTTTTACTAACTGTTGGCTGCTCCTCTGTGGAAACCTCAGTTTCCCCACTTGACTCAGAATCGGAATCATCGAAACCATAATCTATTGCTATTTCCTCTACAGGCATTGGCTTATCCTGTTCCACATCACGTTCTATGCTAGATTTCATAATCTCTCGCATAATTGCCATAGGCTGTACCTCAGTGCAATGCAGTTTTCTGGTTACACGATCCTGTACCAGGTCAGCATAGTACAGTAAGGCTTCGCTTGTATGGGATCCCGTTCGTTGTTCCCGTATCATTTCCAGCTCATCTCTTAGGGTCACTCTCTGGCATAAAATGTCTCCCACGCTGTTGGCAGTGAGCAGTTGGGCAAAGGCGCCATCGCTGGCATTCTCTAATCTGTGGAATTTAATGCCCGTGGTGGAGCATTTAACACGCTCGGCGAGATCTGCATAGATATTAATACTGCGACCCTGCAGACGAGCATCGATGAGAGCCTCCTCCAGCTGGGGTGGACCGTATGGCAATGTGGGAGAGCACATTTCTGTGATATTTTGAGCAAGAACACCCTTCAGTTCGCAGATGCGTTGATCGTCGGGCACAGCATTGGACATGGCCACATACTCGCTGCCTTCGTGGGCAATGGCATCCATGAAAGTGGGCGGATATGCCATCTGATGTGTCCAGGTGACAACCGATCGATCTACGAGCTTCTTGCCCAGACACCGCATATCCAAGCAATGCAATTTATGATTACTTGCCACATACAACAGATGGGGATTCGCACTGCTTCCCAGGCAAGAGAAACTCTCACAATACTTTGTGTACACACTGCTGGCAAACAACGGATTAATCACCTCGTTGGCGCAACGCATGTCAATGGTGAGCAAGGCGGACTGACAGACGTAGTAGAAACAATGCTCCTGCCAGGCACGCAACTGTGCCCAAGTGCTGCTCCTATCGGCGCCTTTTAGTATGGCCACCTCATGCTTGGATATGTCCTGTTGCGATACAATGTCTAGAAAGCGTACACTTCGATCCTGGCAAGCGATAGCCAATGTATTTGCTTTGTTAACAGCCTGGGCAACGCTGATAAATGGTCCATCTTTGCTGTTGTATTTGCACTGACAGTTCAGCTCATATTTAGGCACATCTTCATCCTCGTCTTCATCATTGTCCTCATTCTCATCCGATTTCTTTAGCTCATAAATCGCTATGTCGTTGAGTAGACGCGCCAGGAACATGTTGCCATGATTAACACGAAAGCTGCTCACAGGAAATAGCTCAAAGATTTCACTGGACATGTCAGCAAGGGATTCACTGTACAGTGGCTGCCATAATTCCGCCTCCTCGCCAACTTTTGAGAAATGCAACTGCTGTAGCTTCTCACCGGATACATGCAACGCCAGCATCTTGGACTCATCTCCTGCAGCAGAGTAGGGCAATAGATTCAGATTGCCGCCCGTGTAATAGTAATCGTAGCTATCACGAAAGTATGTATTTTCCTGTTTGGCAATTAGCTCGGCCATATCGAACAAATGAGAACTGTAGATGTTATGATTGCGTTTCTTCTCGCGTTGCTTTTGTTTCTTAGTCTCCTTTAGGTACTTGGACTTGTAGACATTCAACTGTCGCATCCAATCGTCGTGCACAGTGGGACGTTGCCGGCAGGGATCCACAATGGGTGTTGTTTGATCAGCGACGTACAAAGGCAGCGGCACCGTAAACGACGAGTTCGGAAATATATTAAGTGTTCCTTGAGCATCCAAAGTTTGTCCGAGTCCTAGTCCCAATCCATGATTCATTAATGGATGCGTATCGTGTCTGGATGTCTCAAGCAGTTTACGCAATGGGTTTGCATCGTCCTTGCCCTCCAGTGCATCCTCTCCGTCCGATAAACTGCTCTCCGAGTCATCGCTGTTTTCCTTTCTTTGCTTCTTTCGTGCCGCAACCGTTTCATTTAGCTTCTTTAGCTGTAACTTTGTTGTGTATCTGCGGGGCATTTCTCAACAAATGCTATTGGAACAGGTATTCTACAAGGTTTGTTATAATTGATTCGGTAATTGTAATTTTCTACTATTGTAAATGCAACAATTGCGATTTGTTTTACTTTCCTGTTTGTTGTTGCTTAAACACGTGTTTTCCTTAGCGCTTCTGTTATTTTGCTATTTAGTACTTCGCTTTTGCTTTACTGCTAGTTAAAATACTGAATTTACTTGTTTGTTCAATATATTTAACTGACAGAATTAAATACAGCAACTTTCCTACAAGTTTACTTTAAATAAACTACACTTTTCCAATGTTGTTTTTGAAAGACGTTGCCATCTGGCAGAAAAACAGTTGCCATTTATTTGAAATGTTGCCAGTTTGTAGATACTTGAAAAGAGTAGATACTTTTCCAAAAGGATCTTTTTTAAAATAAAAACATATCTTTTTTGCGTTTTTTAAGCTGGAATTTAGAAAATTTTGGAACTATTTTGGCGGAATTTTGTCGAATTTTCGATTAAATTAAGTCAAATGAAATTGTACAACTTTTCCCCACGATGAGTGACGAACTCCCAACCTTCATAGAAATGACCACCTTTATTTTATCTAGTTTTGAATTAAAAAATATTATAAAATTATCATTTCATTGAAAAATTATTGCTATTAAACTGAAAATAAGTTCACATTTGAATTATGCGCCAGCCATTATTTTTAACCGGAACCTGCGTTGTTCAAATCGTTCGGATCCAATTCAATTGAACTAAAATCATCGCTCGTTCACGTTGGGGAGCCATTCGATACACTGTCGCGTGTACCATCGAGCTGGTTGTACCATCGAGTTTGGTTGCTGGCTGCTAAGCAGTTTTGTTCGTTGAACATTATTTAAATGCCCAACTTATTCTTATTGTGACAAACTACATCGAATTAGTGTTCATTAATCTGCTAAAGTAAACCAATGCAGCTTAGTGAGTGTGTCCGTGTGTGGGCGTGCGCGACAGTGAATCAAATTACACAAGTGTAAACGCGAAAAAAATTTGACGACCTAAACAAGTATTGATTTTTTCATAGAAAAAGTCTAGCGAGCGTTTTAATTGTTGTTGCTGCTGTTGTTGTGCGCGCTAGTAAACTACTTATGCATACATAGTGTGGCTCCTTCGTAAAGAACAGAGAATATAAATAAGTGAACTGCCAAGAAAATTACAAACAACGACATCGACCAACAACAAGAGCAGTAAATTTCCACAAATTTGTAATTAACTACAATTGTGCTGCCTACAACAACACCCCCGTCAAACCCCGCCGAGCCACTTGAATTGTTACTGTTGCTGAAGAAAGTGCGTCAAAGGAAAAAACACAAGCGTCAGGTGAGTTTTGGTGTCCACTGAGCACAAAACACGCACAGACAAACGCACACCTACACATGCAAAATGAAGATATGTGACAGATAAAAGTTGATAATATCAAAAACAACATTGCAATGCAAGACAACGACAGGCAGAGGGGTATCACACGCACACTTAAATACATACATATATATATGTTCATGCACTCTCCACAGAACGATGATTAGGCGCGTGATGACCCCAAACCACTGTGCCCCACTGTCTGTCAAAGTTTTTGCTGTGCTGCTGTTTGTTGTTGTTGCTCTATCACTTTTGCTCTGACGAAAACTTCTACTACTACTACTACTACCACTACTACTATTACTATTACTATGACCCACCCCACTGTTTCTCTTTCTCCGCTCATCAAACTCAAACACGCGCTGCATCATATTTATCATTTGCATCCATATTAAAATTAGCACACTCAGCTCTCTCACAGCTGAATTTGGAGCTTTTAGCAGTAGTTAACAGTTGTCTGTTAGACATTTGCATTGCATGTTAATGTTGTTGTTCTGTTATGCTGTTGTTCTTGTTGTTCTTGTTCCCATTTATCTACTAATGCATCTAATTTTTACATACATATATTTCTCTTTTTCTTATTCTTTTGATTTGCTTTGTGCTGTTAATTTTGACAAGCCCCAAATGACTCTGACGTAACGCAGAGCAATGTTTTACTCTCTCTCTAATGACCTCCACATCTAACGTCCTTTCGTTTTGTTGCTTTGTTTGTTTGTTTGAATTTTATTGCTCCTGCGGCTCCACAAGGCGGCCATTTTCCACATTGTGGTTTTGTGGATTCAGTTAACAGTCCGGCGGCGCCGTCGTCGTCACTTTAGACAAATAACCATTGCTTTTTTATTTGACATTGCTGTTTAACTTGCCTGCATATTTTATATGCGCATAGGTCAGTTAACCTAACTTTTTGTCGAGTCCATCAGAAATTTGCCAAATTGCCTGCCCAGGTGCTCACACTCTCTGTCTCTTCCCCACACACAGACACACACACTTGCTCGCTCCTCTTTTGCTCTGTTTTTATGTAACTCTCAAATCGATTGCAAACACGTAACAGTAAAGCAACCTGCACAACACCCCCGCTCGTCCCCACATCTGTACCGACAACAACAACTACATGCTAGGAACTACAACAACAGTGTTGTTGACGTTCTCTTCCTTCTCTTTGAATGTGTGTCGTCTCTGTGTGTATATGTGTGTATGTGTGTGAGAGTGTGACGTTTGCCCTCCGGCTTCTAGCATATAGCGTGACATTTCCTTTATAGGATTTGTTGTCGCCATCTTTGACTTCCTCTACACCTCCGGCACCTTTAGCTTTCCCCCTTTCCCCCGGTTACATCCTGTTTCACTTGTATTTTGAATAATTTCACTCTGTGCTGCAATGTGTTGAAACAGAGAAATCCTTGAATTTATTGATAAATTATGTGAAATTATTTGTTGCCCTTTTTGGCCAATTGCACATTGACACAGGCCAACAATTTCCGTTTGGGTCAGGCTCGAATCGAGACATTCAATTGCACTGCACACGCATTTGCTTTTGTTATTGCTCTGTTGTCTCTGTTGACCTGGCAACGGTTGCCAAGGCGATCTGCCAAATTGTCGATATTTGCGCCAATGCACAGCGAGAAAAAACTGAGCAACATCCTTTGGGTGCATCAAACCTAAGATGAGTTCAAGGCGAGGTCAATAACGAAAAGAATTTATAGAAAACTACATATTTGTTATTTATGGAAATTAATAATAACTCTTATTTCTGATTGTAAAAATAACTCTTATTCTATAAAAGTTAGAATAAGAGTTATTTAGAATGTATTGTATTCAGATTAAACAATAAAAGTTTATTTTTTTAAAAACACTTGACAAATTTTCCAAGATGTGCCTTATAAAAATAAAGTAATTCTATTTTTTATTATAAATGAATTATTTGTTTGATAGTGCATCATACTCTAAAGTACATATTTGAATGAAATGTCATTCGAAATACTTACAGATTAGAGATACGATATTGAACAGAGTACTACCTTCTAGATAATAATGAATAAAATGCAATTGATGGTTTTTCTTAAGTAAATAATACATTTATTTAATCATCCGTTAAATTATTTGAATAAAATCCTATCATAAATATTTAAGGATTAGATAGTAGTATTGTAAAGAGTTTTACCTTCTATATAATGATAAATAAAATACAATTGATGGTTTAAGATACAATCTACCGAAGTTTATTAGAAGTAATCATAGCTGGTTTTCATTCAAAAGGATAAGGACCCAAATATCTTGCTAAGTGTATGCGTCGCACCTTCTTGTTTTTTATTCGTATTATTGCTCTTCTATCGCTTATTTATTTTTGTGGTGGCGTTCTTCGTTTTTGCCGCGCATGCAATTTCTAATTATGAATAATTCGTCATAAATGGCACATTCTGCTGCTGCTGCTGCTGCTGGCAATTATCGGAATTGGAATTGAAATAGAAATAGAAATTGAAGCAAATCCGCAGGCTTGGCCCAGTTGCCCAGTTATACAAAATACGACTACGTTTACATATACACATCTACATACATACATATATAGACTTTAATTATATGCAAATGTTTGCCACTCTTCCATTCTTTATGGCCAGGTGAACAATACATTACCAACATTATATCATCATTTTATTGCTCTGTAAAAGTATTTCAAATGAATTTGCACTTTATCGGCGCCCATAATTTAGGTCAGTTAAAAGGTCAAAGTTAAATGTGCAATAGATAAGTCGGAGAGATATTTCATTTTGATTTATAAAGTGTAGTCAAAGTAATTTACTTTATGCTGGTGAATCACAAACTTTGTTTCAGTTTCTTGTCATATCTACAAAATAATTGTTTGCTATTCTCTGAAGATCACAATTGATAAACAAAATAATAGAATCAGTCAGAGATTAGAGCGCTCTCACTTGATTACAGATTTATTATACTTATGTTGTATACCCTATAACAAATTGATAGAAGAAGGTACTTTGTTCCTTGTAAATATACAATCTTATAGTTCTATCATAGTATTAAATGCTTAATCTTCTTTTGAGCAATTCTACTCTTTACAGGGTATTTGCTCGCCTTGAACTCGGATTTAGTTAAGTTATAAGTATTTATCAAGGCAGTAGCACGATTCCGTTGCTCGAGTGCTAGAGATACAATCAACGTTTATTTGCTTGACTTTAATATACGTTCCGCTTTTGTAGTTTGAGTAAAAAGTTTTTCTTTATTGCTAATATTATAATACTAAGCGCAACAAAATGGGGAAACGACGTCGTAAGTTTTGCATAATAAATAGATAACAAACTGTAAAATGACAGGGTATCGTGTATAGAAAATCCTATAAACTGTTCAGAGATACATATTTCCAATTTGGACACTTGCCCAGCCCTTTTTATTATTTGATGGCTTTATTACGTATACGCCCCGTGCGACTGACTGACCTGCCAAAAGCGCTGAAATTGCCTACAACGAGTAGTTTTACATTTATAGCTGAAACGCAAAAGAATCATAGCGAATTTTACTTATTATTTTGATTTTATTATATTATATTTCCATTCCATGAGTTTGCGTCATCGTTGTGGCTTTTGATTTGCTGGTTATCGTTCTTTTTTGAAGTGTTGGAATTTCGGTGACGCACTTAATCAGCTTCCCACTGATGTGCAAACTGTGCAGAATTCCATGTGGCACATTGTGGGTTGCATGCCTCACGGGGCAACCCTAAAATGAGAGACCCTTAGACGAGCCTCGTAGAGCCGCATAAAACTGGAACTGGGTTAATGTAATGCACATGTAACCAAGAGTAAGGGAAACCAGAGACGAGTGCTGCTGAGTGCTGTGTTTGCATGTGTGTGTGAGTGTGTGTGTGTGTGTGAGTGTATGCTTTGCTTTTGGCCTGCATATCTTGTTTCAAGTACGAACTTTGACGCCAAATACAATTTTTACTCTCGTAGTTGTTGTTGTTGTTGTTGTTATTTCTATTGTTGTTGTTGTTCATGCACTCTGCTTTGTCCCACGCTTATTAACCAAATGAGTTGTATGCTTTTGTTATTCATAATGTATTCATTATACCCCTCACACAGGAGTATAAATATTAAATTGGTCCAATTTGAATAAAACATTTCAAATGCTGTGTTAACAGCTGTTATGGCTATGTTATCGTCAACAGTCGCTTAACTTTAACTTTAACATAGGTGAAGGGTACATACAAATTCGTTGATTACGTGATTTGTTTTGGCTTTTGTTTGTGATTTCTCGATTGTCATATGTTATATTATAATTTATTTCTCTCTCTTTTTTTTATTTATTTGATTTATGTTTATTGTGACCGCTGCTGCTACTACTGACGAATGGATAACATTTGTAAATGTATATCGCATATGTATTTATATTATATATGTATATGGCTGCCTGCTCTGATGAATCACGTGACAAATTCAACAATGAAACGCATTGTTATTATAATTTTAATTGACAATAACAACACAAAACATATGCACGCACTTACACACACACACACGCGCGCTCAATTTGCATGCACTCATTCACTCTCACACACACACACACGCACACACAGAAAGCGCACTAAAAGTTTTTATCAGCAAATGAAATCCAAATACGAAACTGAGCAGGCTAAGTAAATTGCAAGAGTGAGAGTGTGACACACAGTCATAATTCTAAAGAGAGCACACTGAACACGAAAGAATCAAGAAAACGTAAGCAAAAGAAAATAAAAATAAAAAGAAACTATGCCGCAGTCAGAGGGCGGCTATGTATCGCTGCCAGCGATGAATGGCAATGGCAATGGCAGCGCCATCTATCAATCCACCACAGAACCACAGGCAGCGTCGCCCACCTCCGTGTTTGAGAGCATGAAGCGTGCAATTGGTCAGGCGATCAAATCATCGCCAAGCGACGCCAGCGAAGAGCTGGTACGCATGGAGCAGCGACAGGCAGTCATTGTTGGTGGTGGTGCCAGGTAAGAGAAAACCTTAAATATGACGTAGACGTCGAAGTCGACGAAGAGAACAAAAATACATACGCTTAAATATTTCTTATTGCTTTTATATATTGATGTTGTCCTTGTTTGTTGCACTGCAAAAAGTTGAAAACAAAAACAAAACTTTAGCATTAACCTAAAGCACAACTTAATTGCGTTTGCATGTGCGTGAGAGCTTTTTGTGTTTGTTAAAACATTTATCTGCATTAAATCTGATACAGCCAAAGTGAACAACACAGTACACAAGAGTATACAATTATATATTTACATATTTATATATGTATTTTATATTATTATAATTATTATTATACAGTGTATATATTGCTCACTTTACGCTCTCAGTTACATCACCGATTCGACATCCGACAAGGGGCAACTTTCTTCTATAAATTTATTGCTGTGTTAGCCCTGGCTCAAGGTCAGAATCCGCCTGCAGTTTTGTCAATACAAACAACAACAACAATATCGCAAAAGTGCAATGTAAACTTAGACAGACAGACAGTCAGATAGTCTGAGACGACGACAACGAACCGCAATTTAGTCAACCGTTAACTGCGATCCATTTTTGTTCTATTTCTGTCAGTGAGATTTACTACAATTATTATTTATGCTGATTACTCGCTCGTCAAGTTCTTTAATTAATATTTCCGTTACGGTGACATAGTCCACACTCATACATATGTGCTATATACACAGATTTTATATTTGACTCAATTAATGCAAAAGTCATATATATTATATGTATGTAAAAATGTGTGTGTATTGTATCATCATAAGTTAAAGCTCTGTTTACACTTCAGTCATTGCACTTTTCGCTCAAGTTCTGATTGGGTTTCACCGGTCCTAACCGGTTAGTAACTGACCGTTTCAAGACTGGCGCCGTACGCTTAAATCAACAGCAAAAGGAAATAATACGAGAGTTTATAAATAAGTATAAACAGTTGAAGAAAACAACAGCAAGTATGTATACAGAAGAAAAAAAACCATTCTAAAATTCAAGATTAAAATTCTTGACTGAGGCATGCATGTATTCAGGATATTATTGTTAAATTAAAACAATATGCGGATAAAATAGCAACGATTTAACATTAGAAGCCTAAAATTTTGAATCTAACAATTAAAAAATGAGCAATTCCTAGAAAATTAAAATATGGCTGAGAAATATAGTGCTTGAATGAAGTATTATTTACTTGGCTTAAGAAAATCCGAGATTAACTTCTGACATCACATAGATTGATTTTATCCTGTAGCTATTTTCTGTGTATTTATTTAAGTCCAATTAATGGTATGTGGGTGGAGTCAAGAATTTTTAGATTATAAATTTATAGTGTAGTTTTGCGGCTTTAGTAGATTCCAAGTTTAAACTGTGTTAAGGTAATTGAAGTCTGCTATTTATATAAGTTTTGTTATATTTTGTAGTAGTTTAATGAAAGTTTTCTTGGGTATATGCTTTCATTAGAACTGAAGGAAGTTCTAAGCTAACTAAAAGTTTCCCAATTAAAGTTTACTTTAATTAAATATACATCTTCCTGTTTCAGCGACATTAACACGTCGCATATTTAACGCTGATCATTCATGCATGTATGCTGTATAAAATATACAGCTGGTTAATCAGGCCCAACTGAATTACTCCCACTTAAGAGTCCTGAACTAATTGAGTTTTGAGCATAGACAGGATTGACAGAGTCAAAATTAATGTGCATACGGGCCACATAATTATTCAACATGGCCAAAATGCTGTAAGCCAAATTACCTAGACACATGGTCTAGTCCCATTTAACGTTAGTCGGCCCAATTAGTTAGTTAGTGTGGGTGAAGGGTTTATGGTAGCTCTCTCATATTTCTGGCGCCAGTTGTTTGTCGTCGTCGTCGACATTTACCCCGAATGACATTGCGTGACTCATTTATTTAAGTTTACGTAACGTGAAAACTGTTGTTTACTGTTGTACATAGTCGAGCACTCGTATATTTCGTATCCTCATCCTCTCCAGCTCAACTTCTACCTCATCAATGGCATTTCATTCATTTTGGAGTCGATAGCAAAATGTTGTCGCAACCATTTAAACCATTATTCCCATCTACAGCCTAAAACTCAATTTCTGAATTCTCTATTAAAAATAAATGGAATACTACTCGTATACTCAATTCAATTCTATACATATGAAACAATATTTTAAGCATACATAGTGTGTATTTATTTGATTATCTAAAGAATAATAATAAAATTATTGACTTTATTTTTTCGATTTTTTTCGATAAAATAAAGAAGAGTTTTGGGTTGTTACTTTGTATCTATTTATATTAAGCAAATTGCCTCTCGATTTTTCGTGTTTTCGGTTTTTTGCTTGCATGCTCATAGTATTTATTTCAGAGACCGCGACAAAACTGGTAAGACACTGAACACCAAGATGCCATCAGCACCAACACACACTGCCGAGGAGGCACATCTGCTGGGGTAAGCCAACAAGTCAAACACAAGAAACTAAATAAAGAACATCAAATAAAACGTTCAGATCAACAACAAGAGCTAATTGGTTCCGTTTCGAACCGTAACGAAATGACCCGAAATGACCCTCTCCGTTTCATGTAAGATATATGCATTTGCCGCGCCACGCCCCCCACTTTCCACACACGAAACTAAAAAGTGACACAAGTTTATTTTGTTTAATTTGTTTATTAACGATTTTAAGTTATAAATTATTCATAACTCACACTAGACTTGTTGCCTTTTTGATTTTGATTTACTATTAATTGTTATTGTAAGTATTTTTGCATAGAGTGAACAATCCTAACAAAATAAAAACAAAATTCAAATTTACAAATATATGAGAAAACAAACCGCATCCGCCCGAATCTCAAACGCATCTCGTATATAACTTGAATGTTGAACAATTAAATATATACATATATATACTGCATATAAGTACTTATTATAAATATGTACAAAATATATAATTATCATTTACAAACCTGAGTTTCTTTTTGCAACTTGTAATTTAGTACTTATTATAGACTTATAGATTAGTCGCGTAACGAGAACAACTCATTTTTGTAGCCTTAGAGCCCAACAATTTGTAAAAATAGCCTAAAACGGATGACCAGCACTGAAAAGCAGCCCGCCGGATGCAAGTTTATGAGTGACCCACTAAAAGAACACCAAAAAAAAAAAACAAACTAATAATATTTAGTTTAGCCTTAAGAACCCATTGAACATGATAATTAAACATGATTTATATCTATCTCTATAATATAGCACTATGCCCGTTGATCCCATGGATGATATCGAATTGCGCTCCGTGCAGCTGCAATTTCCCAATGCACGCGGCTCCATTTTGGAGGCCTGCGAACAGCGACGTGTGCCCACAGATAAGGGCGATATACATGTGGCCATACAGGGTGATACCTCAAAGCCGGCCATAGTGACCTACCATGATTTGGGACTCAACTGTAAGTCATCAAGTTATAATTAATTATCTCAAATAAATTAACAACTTTATATTCCTTTTAATTTGTAGATGCCACCAGTTTTGCTGGCTTCTTTAATTTCCCAGTGATGCGAGGGCTGCTGGAAAACTTCTGTGTGTACCATGTAACGGCACCAGGTCAGGAGGAGGGTGCACCTACATTACCAGAGGAGTAAGTTCTAACAAACAATCGCTGAACTTTTCATTATCTTTGCAAAGTAACAAAAGTATTACAAAATCGATAAGGTTATAGTTCATTAATAAAATTGTAGTGTAGAGTAATCACGAAAAAATAGGCAAAAGTCTCAGAATTAGTTTTAAACAGGGATTATAACCGAAACGAATATCGGCTTCACTTACAGTTTCGGTTATGCTCGAATTAAGGTTTTCGGTTATCGGTTATCCAAAATCTCGGTTTCGTAACGGTTATTGGTTTTTTTTTTATAAGTTTCGGTTTAAAAATACCGGTATGCTTTCGGTTCACAAAAAAATATAAAAATTAAGGTTTTCGGTTGACCTAAATAAGATGCTTTGATTATTGTTTTACATGAAAAAAGACTCAATGCTCTTATTAGCCTGGAAAATTATGTTATATGGTTACTGGAATGGTCCAGTGTAATGTTGATTTTATTATAATGTGACCTCATTTAAATTCGGTTAGAAAATCTCGATTATTTTGATTTTACTGATTTTTAATAACTTCGAACTGACATAACTTTGTCAAAATTCAATCAATTTCCATGCGTAATGTAAATTTGAGCACGATTTCACCTCTAAATTCGTTCTGCATTTAAATTTGGTTAATTTTCAAAAGTTCGAAAATTTTGATATTTTTAGAAAAATGATAAGGGGTAACACTGTAAATTTTCAAAAAATTTCGAAATTTTCGAATTTTTGAAAATGAACAAAATTTAAATGCAGAACGAATTAAGATTTGAAATCGTGCACAAATTTACATTGCTCATGGAAATAGATTGACTTTTGATAAAGTTATGACAGTTCAGAGTTATCAAAGTTACTCAGTAACTGCGACGGCCAGAACCGAAATTAACCCATATTAATTAATCGGTTACTAAATAGTTATTTCGTTTTAAAGATTTCGGTTTATGGGTTTCGGTTTCCTTGGATAGTAATGGAATTTACATGACAAAAAATTTATTTTTAAAAATTAGTTGAATTTTAGCTTTGAGTTATCAGAGATTGATTACAAGAGAAAACATTTGATTTAAAAATTTGACCAAGGAAATTTCCAAGAAAAGGGATTTTCTTGTAAACAATTTATTTTTAAATACAAAATAGTTGAATTTTAGTTTAGTTATGTCAATCTGAAGCTTACGAAGTTCGCATATTATTTACACTCAACGATAAAGAGTTTAAGGAAAGGAGTATTAAATAGATACTATATTTAAATTGTCATTTACTGTCTCCTTTAGCTATGTGTATCCAACCATGGATGATCTGGCCGCACAGTTGCTTTTTGTGCTGTCGCATTTTGGCCTCAAGTCGGTGATTGGATTTGGCGTTGGTGCTGGAGCTAATATCCTGGCCCGATTCGCCCATGGACATCCGGATAAGGTGGGCGCACTCTGTCTGATTAACTGTGTGTCGACACAGTCGGGATGGATTGAATGGGGCTATCAGAGTTTCAATGCGCGCTTCTTGCGCACCAAGGGAATGACACAGGGCGTCATTGATTATCTGATGTGGCATCATTTTGGACGTAATCCGGAGGAGCGCAATCATGATCTGGTGCAGATGTACAAGCAGCATTTTGAGCGTGGTGTCAATCCCACAAATCTGGCAATGTTGATTAATGCGTATATCCATCGCAATGATTTGCATTTGGCACGCACACCACCCGGTACACCCGGTGCTGAAACGGCAGCTACCACCCTGAAAATGCCAGTTATTAACATAACCGGTTCGCTGTCACCACATGTGGACGATACGGTGACATTCAATGGTCGTTTGGATCCAACAAACTCATCCTGGATGAAGGTTCTAATTGCATATCTTATTTAATTATCATCTATATGCAATTATTTAATTGATTAAATATATTCTACAGATCTCCGATTGCGCAATGGTGCTGGAGGAGCAACCGGCCAAGTTGGCTGAGGCCTTTCGGCTATTCTTGCAAGGCGAGGGCTATGGTAAGTGTTAGAACACAGCACACACTGAACAACTGAACCTCAACTTCTCTGCTACAACTCTACAAAAATCCAAAAAATAATCAAAAAAGAAATCTACAAAAAAAACTTACCACCTATTTCAACCTACCTGCTACTATTTTAGTCAAATTTCAATTACCACCCTTTGATTGGGATGATACTATCGAATGAGCCAAACAATCTCTATCTCTATCTAATTCAGTTCAGTTCAATTCAATTCAATGAAATTAATTCAGTATTCTAGACCAGATCAAGACTGCCAAAGCTGTCCATTTAAAACACTAGTAACCAACAAATAATAAAGCCATTCATCACAATCAAAATGCAGCTGCCTCTCAAACAATTTACGTACACTTAACACTAGAGTCTAGACCTTATAGAGTTACACAGAGTCGCCTTTTATCCCCACTAATATTACTAATTAGCCTAATGTTTGCATATTGAAGATCAAGTTAGTTACGAATAAAGCTTTTTCAACCGCTTTCAACAAGCAATCGACACTAAAAGAAATTAAACATTAAATCATACAAATTGTGCAAAATTTGATATACAAAGTCATTTGAATTGGCAAAGGAAATCAAAAACAAATAAAACAAAATTCTACTTATGTTGTTAGCCAAAATATTTGTACGCATTAAAAACAAAAAAAATATACTAAAAAAAAAAAAAAAAATATTTAAATAAATAAAAATTGAAAACTCGAACAATGTTGTTGAAAATCAAGTGTTTACTTTCTTATACACGTATTCATATTACCTCAACTTTTAGTTAAACAGTTAGCCAAGTCGTTTCTCTACATTTATAGTTAAGGTCCCTAATTACACGAGAACAGCAAAAATTCGAAACCAAATTAAAAATCCAAATCAAATCCCGTAACCCGAAACGAACCAAATGCATTTTCGTATCGACAACTACAAAACAACAACAAAAACAAAAAGAAATATTTCAATATGTTCATTACTTTGTTTTTTCATTTCTTTTTCCTTTCTCCAAACTGCTTGTTTTTTGCTAAACAACATACAACAACAAACAAAAACAACAAAACATAATATAAACCCCCTCCTCCCCTCAAAAACACAACACGCAAAACTAAAATCAAATCAATCGAAATATCAAAAACTATGTATATTGTAATACGCCTGGCCGACCATCCTCGCCTGCCTCCTCTCTCTCTCTCTCTCGTCATGCATCCATCTAAATACCATATGCACATAATAAATATCCTGGGCGCCGAATCTAACCTCGAACTCAACTTCGAATGCATTCGCAAATTCATTTAATTTTCGTAAAATTCGAATACGAATTTTGAAATTTACTTTTTTTGTTTCTCAAATTGATTTTCTCTTATCAAATTCAATTGTTATCAATCGAATGCAACAACTATAATGCAATCTATGCGCAACAATAACAAACTATCTGAATATATGGTATGTATATTTGTACACACATACAAAACACACACACACACATACTATTACGAAATCCACCCGCAATATAGTTTCCGAGAAACCTCAGTAGAGAAAGGCAACAAGAATAAATATATAGTTGAAATGCATTTAGCTAATTAATTAATACAATAATTCAAAATAATATATATATATATATGTATAACAATTAGTAAATGCATAGCACACACACACCCACACCAATATATATACACATGCACACACATTTGTTTGTGTTTTGCTTTCACAAGTATTGGTGAGCTTTTCAAGGCTCGCAAGCAACAATTTTGAACAAGTGTGTGTTGCCCATGTGTGTGAAAGCTTTCAGCTGAAAGCGACAAACAAATCTACACGTAGTTATGCTTATGAGTTTTATACTAGTGTACCCTACCCATAGTACAGCAGTTGCTCTCTTTGTATTTTTCGCTCTCTCTTTGAATTATCTGCACTTGACGCTTTCTTATGCTAGTATTTCATTTGTTATCAAAACACACATACAAAGCACTTATATTTTTGATCTATACGTATATACATATAATTTATTTGATGTTTTATTTAATTTGTTTATTTACACGCAATATTTGAAATGAAACAAACCCGTTAAATAACAATGAGTAGCTGTTGGCTCACTGCAAAAGTTGGCACGCAAAATCTCAACGGCCAGTCGGAGCAGTTCCACGCAAATTGAGCTTTGCGTGCAATGAGAGCAGTGCGCCTCCCAATTTGGAGTTGGAGAGTGCTTGGGCAAACGAGTGAGAGAAATTGGAAGACACAGAGACAAAGATGAAAACACAGCACGCTGAGACCAACACACACACATACACACACATACAAAATACTCAGACACCAGAGCCACGCATAGAAAGAGCAACAAGTTGGAGCTTTAGCTTTTCTGGCGCTTTTGTATGTATTTATTTTGTTTACTGTGGTTATATTCTGTTTTCTTTTACTTATTATTGTATGTTCTGTTATCAATTTTGTATCATTATTAGTTATTACGTATTTGTGGTATGTATTATTAGTTCAGAAAATAAGTCAATATTATTGTATTAATGAAACAACAATTGCAGTTGTTGAAATAAAGGCATTGCTTACACTAATTACTTCACCTAGCTTTTGTGTTATTTTACTTTGTGTACTTGTATCCTTTATTTGTTTATATTATGCCTCAAGAGTTGAGCTGTACTTGGCATGATACAATAATAAGGTAGCGACAATAATGAAAGTACGACAGCGAAAGAGGAAAGAGCGAAAACTAAGAGCAGTCTCTGAGTTGTCGCTATCTTCTTATTGTACCATGGTACTTGGGAGTTCGTTGCTTTGACTCACATAAAAACTAACAAAGCCACACACAGAACAAGCGTAAATGTATTAAAGCAATAAGTTTATATTTATACTTAACTTATACAAATATACATACATACATGACAATGCTATATCAAAAAAAAAGAAAAGATGAAAAATACCGATATATAAAGATATATAATTTATCTTATATAAAGCTATGCAAAAATTTCACAAATTGTAAGCTTTTGTTGTGTATTTGAATTCTAAATAAAAGAACATTCAACGATTTCCAAAATTCCAAATCATTTAAGCTGGGCAAATAAAAAAAAAAAAGAAAAGAAAATGCACAAATTCGCTCTCCGTTATTGTTTCTGGTTTCGAGTCTCTGTCTCTTCACAGCAGCTGACGACATGTGGCGCCCTCTTCTCACCAATCAATTAAGTGCATGCAGCGCTCGCTCTCTCTCATCATCAGCATCTCTCATAAACGTCTCGCCATCATCATCATCAAAGCTCATCAGCAGCTAGAACAACAACAGTATTAATGTAAAATATAAAAAAAAACAACAACAGCAACAAATTGCAGCAACATCCAGTGATAAACAATGGCCAAGCAACATCATTATTGCACCCACCCACACAGACACACGAATACACATACATACATACACTCGAACACACATGCATACATACATACATACATAGAAGACATACACGCTAAACGAAAACATGAAAACAGCAGCAAATCCTTAGAATGTGTATAAAAAACACTCATCAAAAAAAGAACAACAACAACAATAACAACAACTAACATGCTCAAAAGTAACGTAACGTAAATAACAAAAGCCAAACTACTACTACCTTCCCCCCTCCACAAAAATATATACTACAACTACAACTACAACAACATCAACTACAAAACTGCAACTACAACACTGCAACTTCAACTACAACAGCAACGCCGCTGTCAACGCCTGCCAGCTCTCCCTGTGGCACCAAATATCACACCTACTCATCGATATTCTTTGCCAACTTTCGCGAGCAACAATTGCAAGCCGCTCAGGAGCGTGAGCGAGATCGCCAGCGACAGTTGAGCATGCGCGTCGGCAATCGACTAAGAGAGACGGCCATCAACTGCAGCAGGAGTAGCAGCAGCAGCGGCGTTGACAACAACAATGCAAATGACCCGACTAGCGAAGAGGATCTGGATGTGGAGAACGGCAATGGGAATGGCAACCGGGCATATGTGACCACTGATACATCCGGCACTCTCTACTATGGCACACAAAGCAACAAGATACGCATCACTGAGAACCCACTGCCCGAGCCGATTAGCTCTTAGATTGTTAAATTCTACACTAACACTCACACTGACATCTAACCAAAGAGAGAAAGATTCGACACACACACACACACTCAGAAACAAACACTGTTATTGTTGTTATAAACTACGTATAAAAAATACCAAAGAGAGACACAGCATCACAGAAGCAGCAGCAGCGCAGCAGCAGCAGCAGCAGCCTCAGCCGCCAACTCAAGCAAAGCTTTAGCCGCCAGCAGCAGCGACAGTGTGACGAGAGCAGTTAAGCGCTGCTTGAATGTAGAATTAATTAGCCGAGCCGTGCTCTAAGAGAGACAAATTCACATAAAATATAAATAAAAAGCAAATAAAAAAAAAAGATTTACAAAAAAGAATTGAAATTAACGAAAACACCGCTACCTATACGAAATATGAACTTATGTTTCTTAAACAACATACAAATAAATTTAATAATACTTAGTACTTACTTGAAAATGCCGTTCGATTTTGTCTAGTTATTGTTTTTTATCAGATTATGATATTTAAAAGAGAAAAAAATGAAAAATATTGCCGAGTAATATTGAAATATTTGTAATTTACACTTTGTGCCTGAGCGTAAAATATGCAAATACTCATACATAGATACTTAATTACACATGTATATCAGCAGCATATTCGGTTTTGCGGTTTTAGTTAAACAATTAAATTTTAAAAAAATATACAAAATACGTACGTTTTTCATTATTTATTTTTTCTAGACATTATGCAATAAAATACGTGTATTTTTTGGATGCAACATATTTTATGATGAGCTTGCTTAGTTGTTGTGAGAAGAATATAATAAAATACGAACAAATACAAATCAACTTAAAAATTACAAGCTTAATGTTAAATACAAAATTAAATACAACATTAACTTAATCCCAAAAAAAAGTTAAAAAAATATACAAATAAAAACCCAATGTAGCATATCAAAAACAAAGCTCTCAAAATTACATATACAATATAAATATTTAAATAGTTATTAATTAATAAAATAAATAAATGAAATTCATAATGAATTGCATTGACAAAAAAAAAAAAAAGAAAGAAACAACATAAACGCATAAAGGCAACTTAGGTAAAACAAAAACTAATGAAATAATAATATACACGAAATACACAAATTACATTACAACAGATCACACAGATAAATAATGACAAATTTTTGCAAATAACTTCAAATTCAATTTAATAAAAGTTTTAGAAGCTTGAAACAATTTGTATAATGTGTTTTCAATATTATTTGGTATTTAAACAATTCTGTCACTTGGGCTGTTGCATCAGTTCCCTTATCATCTTGAATGTCGTCTCGCGCTCCTGCCGCATTATATTGGACATTTCCCGCAGGAACTGCGCTTGCATTTCCCGATGTTGCCTCATAAAACTCTCATGCGAGTTGGTCAACATGGTAACCAGCTGCTTTTGGCCCTCACTAATGGTGGTCAGCACCTCGAGTGGCGTCGGCTCTGCTGGCATTTCAAAGGAATCCTCACTCTCCGCAACCGCACGGAACAAATCGCAGCTGGACTGGGAACTGGAGGCATCGCTGTCACTCTCCACAGGAGCCACAGTTTTTGGCGACATTTTAATCGTACTCGCAGCTTCTTTGACAGCTACGGATTTTGATGTGCGCTTCTTCTGCATGAGATCGTCGAGCATCTCGTAGTGACGGGGCAGCATTCGCACATTTTTCCATCCATCCTTCTTGACTTCTCGATATCGTCGCATCATCAGTCGTAGTTTGTTCCTTAACTGATGCGGTGTCCTCTTACATGATTGCTTCGCAAGTATGTTTGATATATAGGTGAGGATCTTGAAATTGCGCTTCTTGGAGCCGTCGAGGGCACGAAACAGATTTTGTTGCTTGATAATGGATAGAAAAGCGTCCACTTCAAGATCTGTCCAGTAATAGGAATCTGCGTGGCCTTAAAATCAGAATATTTATATAAATAGTGGATAATTAGTTACATGATGTGGACCTACGTTTAGATGGATCGACTTCGCCATCATCTGTGTACATGAAGTCGCTCTCGGAGCCGCTGCTTAGATTCGCATCGGGATTGGTTTCGTTTGCCACATTTTTGTGATTTAACAGCTTGTGCATGGCTTCAAAGTGCTCAAAGGATTCACCACCGTTCTTGGCTTTGTTGTATTGTCGTCGAAGCTGTTGGAATTTAATGCGCAGCTTCTCGGCCGGCTTGTCAATGGATCTCTTTGCCAATTCCTTTGAGAGCAACATATAGATTTTGGCATTTCTCTTACGCAAAAGTGCCGACTGTAGTCCCAAGGTGGTAATCGTATCGAGGAATATATCCACCTCGCCCTCTGTCCACTTGCAACGTCTGTTCGTGGGCATTAGTGACACTAAAGCACCTGCAAAGGCAACGGATTAAACTGAGATGTTCATAAATGTAATTTTATGTTACCTTCTGAGTCGCTGCCAGAAGCGATCGGAACATCGCCGTCCTCCTCGCCACTATCAATTGAATCACTATCGCTGCTCTCGTCGTGCTGAATCGAATCATTAAGCAATGCGTGCATGTCCTCAAAGTGCTCAAAAGTCTCCCCGCCGTTCTTCGCCCTGGCATATTGTCGCCTCAGCTGATGATATTTGGTACGCAACTGATCTGGACGCTTGACAAAGTTGCGCTTGGTCATTTCCCTGGAGATAATCTTGAAGACTTTGGCATTTCTTTTGCCCAGCAATGGAGTCTGCAGCTTATGTGTGGTTATAATGTTGAGGAACGCCTCAAGTTCACCCTCCACCCACTTGCAACGCTCCTGCCACTTTCCTGTGATAGCCGACGAGCGATTTGTGTTATCATCGTTGGCTGAAATAAATAAATAACTGCTTTTAACTGAATATAATAGGTGTGTCTAATTAACTTACGTTCCAACTCTAGAGTGTGCGCATACTTCTGCTCTTCAGTGTCTTCTTCATATTCCTTTGTCGGTTCAGTTTCTTGCATGTCCTCCTCTTCCGATTCGTCTTGCTTATTTTCAACGGCCAACTCATTTCGAAACAAATCGTTCAACATATTGAAATACTGACACGAAACATTCCGATAACGAGCTGTAAAATAATCATTTCTTAATTTCTTATATCTTTCGCGTATTTCGGAAATGGGTCGTTCTCTGTTGTTAACGTCGTCCCTCAGACATTCGGACAATTCGGCTGCCACATGTTGCCAATCCACTTTGCCGATTGTTCGGCTTTCATTCCTGTCCTTCAATGACTTTAATATGGAAATCAGCGCAACTGTTTCTTCCACTTCCCAACCGTCGACTTCAAATGTGCTCATTTTTTCCAATTTTTTATTTGTTTATTTTTTGTCGGCGTTTTTGCAGAAAAACCAATTCGCCTTCTTCTTGACAGAGTTGCCAACTCTTTTGAGCTGAGAACCGAGGTGCCACCCAGAAAAAATTAATGTCTGGCAGTCTTACAATAAAAGTCATATTTAAAAATTAGTGCCATTTTTTAAAAAGGTTCTTTTTTATTTTTATTCATTTTAAAAACACCTGCAACATTTTTATTCGAATTTTGGATTCCTTTAATGAATTTATTTGCTTTTTAAGCAAATCGTGCTCCGATTCATGGGCTAGACACAATTTATATCGATTAAATTCATTTAAATTTGTATATCGATATATCGCATCGTATATACTTTGGTATATTTTGGGTTGCATGCACATGGTCACACAGTTCGAAACTGAATCTTATTATTGGCAAATGTTTTTTGACGCTGTCGCATCGTCGGTTACGGTGTTCGCGGTGTTTGTTACCAACAGCAAGTTGTAGAAGCTGTACGATAATAAAGCAATTTCAAAGTGTTGTGTTAAACGCAAGAAGAGAAATACGAAAGAAATTCAGTGGTATATTTTCGCGTGCGTAGTTAACTATCTATCATTACGACAAACAACAGCGATTACGTTGCTTTTTTTTGTTTGTTGGCGGCCTATACACAAAAAGTTCCCCTCCCGCCGACTGATCGTTGACCGTTTTAATCGTAAGCCGTCTCGTTGTTGGCCCCGTTAACGCGAAGTTCAACGCGATCGGCGCTTTGGTTGTTGTTATTGCTATTGTACATATATTGTATTACTTATTATATTATTCCGTGAATTGGCCGCGACGCTTATTTATTTTTTGTTATTTCGCGGTTCTGTTGCGCAAAATCACAGTCGAAACAGCTTTTCTGCTTAAATAAATAATTTGCAATACAATCAATCTGAATTCTCGGATTTCGAGTTACAAAAACAAAACAGCTCGGCCGAAAGCTCGAACTTACGAGATGGGGCTGGGCCGTTAAAGTCGGTTACGCTTCAATAAACCATATTGTCATCGCATCAACTTGAAAAAAAGGAGTATTCCCAATCAAAATAAATAAACAAAAATCGTTTTGCATGTGCGGATTGTGAAAACAATCGAATCGAATTTGAATCCATCACATTTTTATGCTTATGCGATTTATGAAACCAGAATAATAATCAAACGCGTGTTGGATACGTTCTCGTTCCCGACTTGGTTGGGGAATAGCAGCATCAGGATCGGGATCAGGATCGGGATCATCATCATCATGTCTATAACGGACAATATGTTGCGAAAATGCTATGGAGCTGTTATACTACTGATCTGCATCTCCAGCAGCTGCCAATTGGTCGATGGCACGGCAACGGCAAATGCTGGCTATGTTGATCATGGCGATACGAAAGGTAAGCACTATTTCACAATATATCAACAATAATAAAATGTCACAACTCTACAATGCATCATCACGTTTAATCAGCAGCAAGTAGCTGACACTGCTTGACTAGCAGATACTCTGTAATTATAATATAATAATGTCAATAAAGTTTGATAACTCTTTATCCATTCTGTAAGAAGAAACTTACCAAAGTTGTTAAGACAAACGCTAATTATTTATATTAGTATTAGCTAAAATCACAGATCAAAAGATTCCCTCTACTTTATTTATTTGGTTTAGAAATTGGAATCACTGCAGAATTTATGTAAGAAGTGAAAATAAACTTACCAAAGTTGTTAAGACAAACGTTTATTAAATATAGGAATAGTAGCTGTAATCAAAGATCAATTGATTCCCTCTACTTTTAGTATCAAATATCATAAATATTTGTTTTAGAAATTGGAATAACAGCAGAGTTTATAATTCTGTAAGAAGAAACTTACAAAATTTGTTTATTATCATCATTGAGTTCATATAAGATTCATATGTATAAATCTCCAGTTGTAGTTGTAATATCTTAACGATCAGCAAGATCAGCATATACCCTGTAGTGAGTGTCAACTATCATAATTATTGCTTTAGGAATTTGTGTAAGAAGAAACTTACCAAATTTGACAAGAGAAATGCTTAGAATTGTAATCAGTGAGTTCATATAGGGTATCAGGCTACAGAGCAACAGATAAAAATAATGCCAACTGAGATTACAGTCGGCACCCAAGACGACCAGACAGACGGACGGACAGACAGATGGACAGACAGAGAGACCGACAGAGAATTTCGTTTGATAAAAGAGATTCAATTCATTGGATTGGATTGGAGGAGGAAGTAGTCTCATATATGGTAGTATACTCATATACTATGGATCTGTGTACATCTGTTCAGTTGTTGGCCTGGCCCTTTTGTGAACAGGTTTCCAACAGCGACAGATTTCCCATGGTTCGCAAACAAGGAGCAAGAACAGTTTCTACCTGTTGTTGTTTGGCTTTACTTTTACCTTTACCTGTCTCTCAGTCTCTCAGTGTCTCTGTCTCTGTGTTTGTATTTGTATCTGTGGCCAGGTAGCTGGCCCATTAAGCATCTTTGCCATGTCTTTGCCTCTTGCTCTGTTGTTCTCTGTAAATATATGAATGAAGTACAGATACGTATACAGATATTGTTTTCGCTCCCTTCACTCTCTTCGTTTCTCGGCTCTTTAAGCAGATCAGAGAGCAGAGAGTAGAACAACAACAAGATTTTGGCTCAAATCGGCAACAGCTATTCAAATTTTCTATGCTACGCAAAGGGCAAATGGAAAAAAAAATAGTCCAACAAAGTGGAGTACTGCCCCATGCTCCCCCTTTTCCTGTATATTTTCCTACCTCCCCTCTCTTAACACCCTCAAGTGTGCAAAAATGAGCCAAAAAACCAGTTTTGGCTCTGGCTCTTTGCTTACTTGTGCTGTTTTTTAATGTCTTTCTTGCAAAAAAAAATGAAAATAAAAAAAACAAAACCCACATGCATCGTCTGTCTCCATCTCACTCTATCTCTCGCTATCTCGCTCTCACTTGGTCTGCGCCTGCGCCAACGACAACCAAACGTTGTTGGTATCGTATCTGTTTTGTTGTTGCTGTTGTTGTTGTTGTTGTTGTTATTTCTCTGTTTTGTTGAGACTTCCTACCACCTGCCCCCCTGTTGAACGGCTGCTTCGCCTCCTCTCTCCTCTCCTCGTCTCACCTCGTCTTGTCTCGCTCTTTGTCTTTGCCAACTTTATACGCATCTGAACCGTGAGATTTTATTTCATGCAAAAAAGTAGAAGTACTTGGACTCTGCTTGTTGTTGTCGTTGTTGTTGCTGTTAACTTGCAGGTGTTTTGCACACACACACACACATTGCACATACACTTATGCGAAAACAACAACAAGGAAACCAGCTTGTAAATTTTAAGTTTCGCTTACTTTTTGGCTCTTTGCCTGTTGTTGTGATATGGCCAAAACAAGGCTTTAATGCTTTTTAAGTTACCATCGATTTAAAAAGCATTGACAATTATTTACATAAAGTATGCAAAGTGCTTGTCCTCCACATTCACTTTATTTTCCATTTTAATACTGAAATACTTTTTGTTTTATTGATATTAACTTTTTTATGTGCAGTTGGCATTTAAATAATATGCATTATTAAATTAAAAATCTCCATTGTCACTTAATAAATACCATTTTGTTTTTTAAGTTAAAATTTATATTAAATAATTATCTTTCTATTAGTTAAAGTTTATTTAAATATTTAGTTTTTTGATTTTTTTATATATTTTTAAGTTGTTTGATTGCCCTCGAGTTTGATACAAATTATTAATTTGAATATCTTCATTGTCACTTTATAGAATTGAAAATCTTCATTGGCACTTTATAGAGTTGAACTCTTCTTTAATAAATACCATGTTTTTTTAAGGTCAAATTTACATTAAATATTTATCTATCTTTTATTAAACTTAATTTAAATATTTAGATTTTTGAGTTGTTTATATATTTTTGAAATGTTCGAATCCCCTGGCGTATAATTTATATTAAATTTGTATCTATCTGAAAATGGAACCTTTGTTTATACATATATAGATTCTATATTTATTTTTATTATAGAGTTAAAACAAAGTTCACTGTTTACATAAATCCCTTTGATTTCTATTACCCGATTGTCACGCAATCTTATTGTAAATTAGTAACTTGAAGACCCCATAATCATTTTTCTTATGTCGTAAGTAAGTTCTATATAGTAATCTTACTTATTTCATGCTGATAATCCTATAGAGTCCAACCGATCAAACGTGCTTCTGTTGATGAAATGAAATGCATATACAAATATATATATATATAGCACCTTGATCTCCCGAGTCAATGTTCATCGATCCGTGATCGAACTAAATGGAAACTAAGCGTGACATCAGCAGAGTGCCTTGAATGAATCAACCTTATAGATACGACGAGTACTATAAAGAATATCCATCAATAAACAAGCGACTTTAAATGAGTCCCTTATCAGGCGCATTGATAAGAAGCCAAAACAAGTACAACACACACACACAGAGAGAAACATTAACCACTTTTATGATAATTACCAATGCACTGTACAACAAATTTTGATAGTGCGATTAGCAAGAAATTGCTAAGTCTAAAAATGAAATTGAAGACTCAAAATAATGACGCATACGAAGAAAAGATACAGATATAGAATAATAAAAACATTAGTTAAGTGGTGAGCGAGCATTTCCAGTGAAAAGTGCTCGAGACAGGGCTAAAAGGAAGAGCGTCTAAGTGGCCTGCAAAGGATCAAATCACGCGACATTCGATGGGAGTTTCCAAAGCAAACGCTTGAATGACTCCGACTCCGTCTGTCTCTCTGTCTGTCTGTTTGTCGAGTGGCAGGTAAGGATGTGGACAAGGATGTGACGCCCACGTTAGACACTCTTAGAGGACGAAGGACTCAGGTTCCTTTAAAACAATACAAAAGTATCGAATTTCATAAGGATATTCATTTTACATGCACTCACACACACAAAAAAAGTTCCCATGTGCAAGTCCTCCAAAAAAAAAAAATGATTTAATAAAATTGAAGAAAAAAAAAAGAAATACATATGAAAAATATGGGAAAAGCACTTGAGAAAAGTGCATGCATGTCTCTAATTATTGAAGAGGGCGCTCGCCCACTTAAGAGAACTTCTTCTTCTTATTCTTCTCTTCTTGTACATCTTTTAGATACTGTGCCTGGGGTATCGGTATCTTTTCATATGTATAGTACTTATGTATGCATAGGAGGGAGGTTGTTACATTATCATCTTTTGCCCAGGGTCGAAATCTGTTATATTCTCTGTATTGTTTTTCTCACCGAGATCGCAGATTCTGTTTTCTCACGTATGCAAAGCGGAGTTGAGTTGTTTTCAGATGTTTTCGGCCTGTTGTAATCATAAATAATAATCAATTTCCTGTTTTGTATAACAAAAATAAAAATAATAAAAAATGTTTCCCATCGTTCCGCACTTATCCAGTGCCATATGCGAGTGCAAGTTTTCCTTTTGGTTGGTGAGAAAAGCGAAGCGATATGAAAACTGACAGCACAAAGACATGAAAATTACAGGGGGAAAAGAGGATGTTCACTGAAGATTTCGAAAGGGAGGGAGGGGAAGAAGAGGGGACTGTATCTTGTTTAAAATTTGTAAAACGTTGCTTATTGTTGCTTGTTTATTGTTGTTTTGTATCGTTTAACATTTGCGCACATTTGGCTGCTTCATTTGCATTTATTTGTTTTTGTTGTTGCTGCTGTTGCTGTGTGTTTACAGTTTAAGAGCAACTGACGGCCGAACTGAGCACCAATCAGAAGCGACTCTCTCGTGCTCTCTCGTTCTCAATTGATTGCCATGCAACCGAAGCTGAGAGCGAGGTTAAACGTTGGCCCAATCAACGTGCCCCCATTTGTTGTATGATGCCCCCATGACGCATGCGTTCTTCTTCTCATTTCACACATCTTATTTAGTACTTGCTTTTCTTCTCTGGGGTTTTTTCTTGCGTTCTTTGAGTTCTTTGTCGGGGCTGCAGTTTGTTTGGTTTATGAGTTGGCCAAATAATAATAATAATAATGCGTCGCCAGCAGCGTGCAGCTGTCGCCTCGCAATCTCAACGAGATGCCTTTGCTCCTACACTCTCTTCCCTCTCCCCTCTCTCTTTATCTCCCTCTATCCACAATTCGCTATAGTCTTCAACATTAAACCGTCTGTCGCCACATTGCGAGCAACGATCAGGCGAAGATAAACACATTGTAATTAGTGAAAGGCTCAGTTCCCCTTGCAACATTATCCCCAGCATCATCATCAACATTATGCTGCGGGGGCGGAGGTTACCCCTCAGTCTGCCATATGTCATTTGCTCTTCTGTAAGCTGAGCCTGCAGAGCGCATCGGATTACCAACAAAGCTTACTGCTGAAACTCGTAAATTTAAAACCATATTACAAATCGTCTACGGAGGCATTTAAGCTTTCTGTTAATTTGAGAACTCTTCCACTTTATTGCAACTTAAATGATTTTATTATTGATATGCCCAAATTAGTATACTAATCTTCTTAAATGTGCTATAATTTAATTCAATACACAAATTAAAACGTAAGCTTTTTACAGTCACCCACACTCTCTTCTTAATCGGTTCTCTTAGCACTGTTATCGACATCACTTAACAGTCTGTTAAAGGTGCAGTAAACAACAACTCTGTTAATCTCTCTTACTAACTTTGGCTGCGCTCTGTTTTGCTACTTAAATGGTTAAATTGTTTATATGCCCAAATTAGTTTTATAATCTTCTTAAATGTGCTATAATTTAATTAAATACACAAATTAAAACGTAAGCTTTTTACAGTCGCCCACACTCTCTTCTTAATCGGTTTTCTTAGCACTGTTATCGACATCACTTAACAGTCTGTTAAAGGTGCAGTTTACAACTCTGTAAATGTCTCTTACTAACTTTGGCTGCGCTCTGCTTTAAGATTTCTTTGATTCGGCAATTGTGAATGTGATTTTAATTTGCATTAAATGTCGTGAGCCTTTTATTGTTGTTACTGTTCTGCCAAGCCGGACGAACGAGCTGAGAAGAAAGGTTTCTGTTGGCCGGAAAACGTTTAGGCACATAATAAGGCAGGCGGCAGTCGTCAGTCGGCAGTCGGTAGTCGACAGGCAACAGGCGGTTAAAGGTCAACGGCGTCTGGCAATGATCTTGCATAATTACAAAGCGACGCGTCCGATGGACAGCACGCACTGACACTGGCAAAGAAAAAGAAAGAGAAACAGAAACAGAAAAGATGAAGATGAAGATCAAGTCAAAGAAAAAGGTTTGGCCCCAGCAATGGACAATCGTTGGCATTCAGCCCTGGAAGCTCAGCTCAGCTCAGCAGTGTGTATGTTTGTTTAACCCTATGATGATTGCGGGTCATATGCGAGCAATAACGTCAGCAACAACAATGTGAATCATTGACAGTTTTTATGAAGCGCCGCGTGCATCACTCAACGCTCAAGAAGTTGCCGCTCTCATAAATACATACACATGTACATATACATATGTATGTATGTACATATGTATATATTTTAAAGCAGACCGCACCCCACTTCTTTGCCTGTATTGTAGCTTTCAAAATCATTTCAAATTCAATACAAAAAGTCAAACGATGACGAAAGTTGTGTAAGATCTGTTGAGGGAAAATTGGAATGTGGCGAGTCAAAGGCAAAGGCAAAGCGTTTGCGTTAATTAAAAACAATTAAGGCATCGGGAGAGGGAACAGCAACATCAGCAGCAACATCAGCAGCAACAGCAGCAGCAGGCGCAACCAGGGCGGCATTCAGCACCAAACAGTTGGAGTGTCTCTCTCACGCACAGCCGAAAGGTTTTGACTTTGGCTCTGACAAATGTGGGTCGTGTGAAGCGAGAGAGAGAGAGAGAGAGAAATAAATAGTAGCAGTAGTGCAACAGAACAGTAATATGTGAGCTGTAGGGCTTATATTAAAAATTGTATAATATTAATTGCGGTTAATTGGGATTAACAGCTGCGCCAAAATGCCGACGCGCTCAGCTGTAAATTATTGAGGGGGGAAGAGAGAGAGAGCTTTTTGCACTTGCAGCGAAAGAGCAGCAACAGCAGAAAAGGAGCTGCCAAGAGCAGCAAAGTAGGAGACGCAGCAGCAGTGCAATTTTAAGTAGCAGAAGCAGTGCAGTAACAGCAGCAGAAAAGGAGCCTTAAAGCAGCGCAGGTTTTAAGTAGCATAAGCAGTGCAGTTTTAAATAGCAGTGGCAGAGCAATTTTAATCAGTAGCCTCTAGTACAGCTGGTACCAGCCGATGACTTTTGTTTAGTGATTTCAACATGCAAAACTAAATATTAAGTTCACCAACGATAGGTTAGGCAATTTTGTAACGAACGTAATGCAGCATCGTTTTCGCAGTAAATTCACCAACGAAAGGTATTCACTGGTATTTATATTAAATTCATCAATGAGGTAATTTGATAGGTAAGTTATGGTGGTGAGCGGTAAACAGTGAGCTCGCCAATCTCTCACCAGTGAGCCGTACTAGAGGGTAACAGCAGCAGAAAAGGAGATTCAAAGCAGCAGCAGAGAACGATATACAAAGCAGCGTATGCAGAGTAGTTTGAAGCAGCGCAGTTTTTAAGGGACAGAAGCAGTTTCAAGCAGTAACAGCAGGAGAGAGAGAGAGAGAGAGAGAGAGAGAGAGAGAGAGAGGGGAAGCTGAAATTGGCTGTAAAGAGCAAACGAAGCAGCTCGAAAGCTGGCACTAAAAAAGATTTATGGCTGCTGCTGCTGCTGTTGTTGCTTTGTTGTTGTTGTTATTCGATGACAGGTTCGCCAGCTTGTGTTGCTTCTTCGTATCGTTGTTGCCGTTGTTGTTGTTTTACTCCCTACGCTTTCTTCCTTATAGCGCTTGCGCAGCCGGTTCGATTTCCTGTTATTCTTAGCCAACTTTCTGCTGGCCTGCTCCCAAAGTGATAACAAAACTTTTTAGAATTGCCGCCTTGGCGACAAAAAATTGCCAAAGCTCTGTAGAAATGTGGCTAGTAATAGGTATGGGCCAACCCACTAGAGGCCGCCCCATCCGGTGGCCATCATCCGGTCGGTGTTGCTAACTGGTTCTCTACTGCTGCAGGATTGCTGCACCGAAGCGATAATTAAGCTGAAAATCAAATCGTTATGGTCTGGAGACTGGGGAATGAGGAAGGGAGGATGGAGAATGGAGGGGCTGGCATTACAATTTTCCTGCCTGGAATTTCCGTTGCAAGTGACGCGAGTTAATTACACCTGATGATGGAATATGGCGACAGGCGCGGATCGCACTTGTTGTTTACCTGACAGACAGATTGGTTACATAGATTACACACAGATACACACACACACATAGAGTAATTGTTATGATGTGCGTGCGTTGCAACAGAATCGGAATCATGCAGCGGAAGTAATTTGAGGTTAGATCTGTGATCTGTGATCTGCGATCTGCGTGATGCTGCAGAGGTTAATAGGCGCAGCTACACAAGGGTTAATAGCTAATAGCTAACAAGTGTTAAAACGCGAGCGGTTCTCCTTCTTCTTCTACAGTCATTCCCAGAAGTCATTAGTTAACTATCACACACACACACACACATTGTTACACTCACTTATGACTTTTCCCAAATGCAGTTGTACTTAAGTTTAAGTCGGAGTTTTGGGATCAGCTGCACCCATAAAGCCAATGTTGAAACAACGTCAAAGCGTACGAACTGCGCATACGTAAGTCACAAAACAGGCAACGCGCATTAGCTCCATGGCAACAACAACAACAACAACAACAACACCAAACAACAACAAGAACAACAACAACAATAGACTGACAGCCACAATTCAAATTGTATACAAATGTGTTTTCAATTTCAAAAAGCCGCTGTTGAGATCGCCACACTGTGATAAATAGTCGAGCATATTCATATTCACATAACTATTCACGTATTCATTGCGTTTTGTGGCTTCAACGTTTAAGCCAACAAGTTGTTGTTGAAATATATTTAGTCTTGTGGTTTCAACACTTTATCTATCTCTATTAATCTATCTCCTTTTAATCGCTGTAGCGGGAAATTCATTCACAATATCAATTCTTAACAAAAGGAAACGAAACATGAATGAAATTTGAATATCTTACGTTCTTTATTCACAAGAAACTGACAAATTGACCATTGACAACTTACGAAATTAGAAACACAACAGTTTGAACCAGTTTTTTGAATTTCCGTCGTTCGGACGTTTCCCACACTTAATACAAAACTAGCACAAAATTATAATTAGAATAATCGGAAACTTCATAATCATAAAACTGTTTTGATTTCCCCAGCTCCAATATCAAATTTGAAATCAAAAATATCCAAACAAATCAAAGCTAAAGTTATCAGAATCACAGACACACAGAAAATAGCAACAATTGTCGTAATGTCACAATTATTTTACATTCAACATGAACCAAATAACAAAAAAAAAAAAAAAAAAAAAAAACCTACATCATTTCAGGGAGTGTCCCACGAGACGGCGCTGCTCCAATGAAAATTCTATACATACACACACACACACACAGAACGATCAGTCGCTTGAATGCCATCCAATATTTTACTCAATAAAAATACAATTGAGAAATTGCCATGGTGATCACGTAGCAGTAACAACAGCAACAACGAACAACAAGAAGAACTGAGCGCCCAATTGGCATTGAGTTGCATACAACATTTTCTTGGGAAGAGACGCAACGCATTTTTGATGCTTTCAGCAGCAGATTTCCAATGGGGTCGCCAGTTGTTGCCATGTTGTTGCCGTTGCTGCATGTTGTTGCAGTTGTTGCCGTTGTTGCTGCTGTCATTGAGCTGGTTACATGTTAACTTTGTTGCTAGTACAGCAGCAACTGTTCAGCTAATGTCAATCGCCTCTAGGCACGCTCCCCCCTCCATCCCCTGTGATGATCACCTTAGGCGACCTTTGTGCTGACTTGTGCTGATTGCAGCGTAAAAATCACCTCAAAAGCGAACAACAACAGCGACAACAAAACCTTGTACAGCGTGTACAGTGTACACATGTAGGCACACATATCATCCATAACCCAAAAAACCAAATGAAAAGAAAAAAAACCAAAATAAAAAAAACCTTAGCAAGTAAAGAAAAGGCGAGCAGCAGCTTTAGAAGCACCTATAAATAATATTGTTAGGCTCAGCACGTTTAGAGGGAGCACGAGAATACAAAATCAAAAAAAATTCAGAAAATAACCAAAAAAATAATATATATTTATGCTGCGATAAGCAAAAGTATTCAAAGTACTCGCATTGTAAAAGTCGTCGAACCATTGTGAGTTTAATACCCAGACACACATTCATTTTCACATTATGCTCATATGCTAAAAAGACACATAAAAAATTAAAATCCAATATGAAACTGATTGCCAAACTGAGCACAAAAGGGCCAAGCACAGATTGGGGCTCATTGAATTTTGATGAACACCCGCCGTGCCAGACAGCGGGCTGAGAAAAACCTCTGACTCTTTGAAGAACCGGTATCTGGTGCGAGTTTATGGTATCTGGTATCTGGAGCCCAGCTCAGCTTCAGCTTTAGCTTCAGCTTCAACTTTGGCGTTTTCTGTTTGCTCCGGAAGTAATTAATGCCTTTTTTTTCTCTTTGGTTTTTCGTGTGCCCTGCCCGCTAAAAAACATAAAACAGAATCTATGCATTAGACTCGAGTGCTCCAAAGTTAAAGTTGAGTCTTGTTCAAACAATATTTCATTGTTGGCAACTTTCACCAAGAGCAGCAGCAACAGCAACAACTCTAACTTCATTCCCATCTTGGCCATTCGATTGACCGAATTGCGAGAGCTGCAAAACGTTTGTCAACGCCACAGAAAATGATGTGCATTTTCCAATGCGGGCGGCCAGCCATAAAGCAAGCTCAAATATGGCAATTGCAACTGCAACTGCAACCATGCAACACGGGCAACACGGGCAACACGGGCAACACGGGCAACACGGACAACACTGGCAACACTGGCAACCCATCCACATCAAGTTGTGCCCAAAATGGTCAATGCGACATAATTGATCAATTGGCAGAGCTCTCTGCGCATCCTATCAGCCTGTTTGTGGCCATAGTTGGTCATATGCCTGGCTCTCCATTATGGGCAAGACAAGTAGCGATTGACGAGTGACGAGTAACGAGTTGTGAACTGTATGTTGTGAGTTGTGTGTTTGCTACCGCTACCCTTCGACTTTGTCAGCGTTTTAATTAAGCCAAGCTGATAGCTGGCAGTTACCATAACTGGAGGCTGTCCAACAAAAGGCTGCTTTATACCCATATTCAGATCTTATGTGTGCCACCAACTGCGTCAGTCCTGTTAGCCGTAGCCTTTCTGTACAGTGCGAGCCAATTTATAGGTAGTTAAGGCCATATCTTTATTACACCTAGAGGGTTAAAGGGAATCTGACGAGTAATGAGTAACGAGAAGTGAGTGACAGTTCAAATTTGCAACAAAAGAGTAACAGGTAACGAGTAATGAGGTAGTGAATAGACTGTGACGAGTAACGAGAGTGAATAAGAAATGGCGAGTGACAGAAAGACGAGTAAATGTAATTAAGTGGGACAAGTAATAGAAATTGAAATGCAGAGAGTAAAATTAAATAGTGACGAGTAAAGAGTGACGACTAACAATAAAACCAATTATTTCAATAACTGGATAGCGAATGAAATGTTAACAGCAACGATTAAATATTCAGAGTGGCGAGTAACAGACAAGTCGCAAGTAACGAGTGCGCCGAATATGAAATGGCGAGTGACAAGTAATCAGCGAGCTCTTCTCGATCTTCTCTTGGTTTTAATTGAACGCAAGCTGTTGCGGGTTTCTTCTCAAAAGTTGCAGCCCGACAATAGACTCCTCTATAACCGCATCCAACTATAAACTGTGCCACGAGCTGCGTTTTGCCTCACTCCCTGTCCAAGTTAACGATACGCCCTGAAAGTTTTGATTAATTTCTGTGGCAGCCTTTCAGTTGGGTCAATGCGCGCCTCATCAGTCGCCAGTCGTCAGTCGTCAGTCTTTCTCTCTGTCTCTGCCTATCTCTGTCTCTGTTTCTCTCAACTAGCTCAGTGAGCCATGCTCTGTCCAGTGGTCATTGTAATGGACAGACACTATCCATAGCTCGCATATTGGGGCGAGCTCATCTCTTGTCCGCTTTTCATACACAGATAATAATAATAATAATAATCATTTATTATTTTTGTTTTTTTGTGTTTTTTGTTTCAATTTAATTGCCAACGTTTCATATTTTATTTCAGCCTTATTTTGCTGCTCTTTTTTCTGTGTTGTTTTTAATTTGTTTTTCAATTATTTTTGTGGCTGCTTTTTTCATTGGAATCGGGCACGCTTGTTGTCGCCATGTTTTTTAGCTGAATTACGAGTACACTGTCGCCGGCATTGTCGCTGTCTTCGTCTCCGTCTCCGTCTTCGGATGAACACGAGTCGATCTATAGCCAAGTTTCTACTGCCTCATCATTTTTAGTATTTTATTGAATGTTTTTTTTTGTACATTCTTTATAAGTTGGAGCGATAACTTTTGACACGGCCGTGTTTTATGCTCAGTCCGCAGCTAAAGCGTCAACAAGACTTGAGCATTTGATAACAACAGCCAATCGATGCGTGCTTATCAAATGCAACACTTGGACTTTGTCTCCCAACGATTGCACACGAGCCTTACTTAATGATTAGGAAGGGGGCGGGGAGGGGATCTCAACTTGAGTTCGATTTTTAATAACAATAATCTATAATTAAAATTCTTATGAATTAGCGTCAGCTAGTCTGTCATTATTAATTATTTGTTTATTATCACGCTTAAATTTAAACTTGTTATTGAAAAGCTAATTAATATTTGCATAAACTTTTTCTGAGAATTTTATAGTGTAAAATAACATTTGGAAATTATAATGAACTGCCCTTTTCAAAAGAAATCTGATAATATAATGTTTTCAATGGAAAAAAGTTACTAATAACCTGTAAGTAGTGTTATTTTTTGAATTAATCAAACAGCATTTTAATCAACAGCAGCAGTTTTTGAATTCATATTTTTAAATGTTTTATCTCATAAAATATACTTTTATTTATGAGATATTAAGCAATTAAAATATCTACAAACTGTTGAATCCACCCTCGCATATAGATATAATACCTTAGATCATGTGGCATCGTCTGTGCATTGTCAGTTATCGTTGGTTAAATGCCGTCATACAATACAACAATTTTTGCATAGTCGCAGAATTTGGAATGTATCTTTGTATCTTTTTGTATATAGAGAGAGAGATCGCACTGATGGAAACAATATGCCAAAGCTGCAACAGTCACAACAACAACAATAATAACAATAATAATAATAATGAGGCATGAAGAGCAAATAATTTTAATGGCCACATCAAATCAAATTTCATCCAACACATCCGCCCACAATAGTCGTAATTTCTATAATTCCTAGATACAAATATTGTATACAAATTATACGGACAATTGTTTATGGCACATCAAAACACTTAAGCCACGATTTCAAAAATCGTCAGTTAAAACTTTATTATCATTAGCGGTATCTTTGATTTGTGTGGATATGTAAATATATAGAAAGATAGTTCACGGTTAAATTTTAAATGTATAAAGATAGATTTGTATCTTAATTAAACTAAAATGAAATAAATCATTTTGTTTGCTATAAACTGAAATAGTAAAAGTTTGATTAATGAAATTAAAGTAACTATGGAGAATTTTGCTTAGAAGTATGCAATTAAAATCTTTTTCATTATTTTTATTTAATGAAAAAAGTCATATTTACTTTACGAAGAACCAAGAAGATTTACAGCTATGAAAATTGGAGACTCTGTTTCTTGGAACACATTCCTTATGGCGATATCATCTATCTCTTAGTCATGTGCAGAAGAGACAATTTCAAATTACTTTTTTTGTTTGTATTTAGAAATTTCACATTGACCTTTGGCTACGCTTAAGTAAGTGGCACAGTAAGCGAAAAATGTGGCACATTCAAGTGCAACACATCGTGGAATGCTAACCTACAATTAGCTAAAGGCTCGACACATGTTGCAAGTTCTTGGGGCAGCTGCTGCTTCTTTTACATGTGTCACAATTGCAGTTTGAGTTTGGGGCACACACAAAAAAAAAAGTGAGTGAGTGGGGCAAGACAGATGAAGAAAAAGAGAGAGGAAGAGAGCGCTAAAAAAGCATGTGGCATCAACACAGACTCTGGCATCATTTTGAAGCGGCTGTCTTGGTTTGATGTTAATGTTGCTGTTGTTGTTGTTGGCGCTATCGTTGTTGTTGTTGTTGCTTCAGTGTCGTGAGAAATTTTCGCGATTGGTCGCACAGCGTGTGAATTGAAAAGTCGCATAGACAGTGTCAGTTGCCACTCCCAATGAGTTTGAGTTGACGACGCCTCTGTCGCCTCTGTGGATTAAATGAAGCGAAAGTGTTGCAAGTGTTGCAGATAACTGTAAAATTGCGGCACATTGACCGGCATTTAGCAATTGACGACAATCCCATAGCTACATATATAAATACATATGTGTTAAACTTAACTTAAGTCTGACTCAAAAGCCAATCATCATTAACATGTTTTCCTTCTCTTTCTGTTTTACAGGTGAGTCTTCCAATTGTCTCTGTCTCTGTCTCTGTCGCTGTGCAGCTGGCGTGTAATTCTAAATTCGATAATTAAAGGTAACTTATGTATGTATGTGCATATGTCTATAAGTAGCAAGGCATGTGCACAATTAGGCAGCTGTGCCCCACATTGCGGCAAGTTCTTTACTTGATTCTCATTCTGTAATTGAATACAAAACTCAACACGCGCCAATTTAATTAATGCCCCCAAAAAATAAATCACAATACAAAAGCCCATCACAAAAACAAAAAAAACAATGGGAAATTTATTAAAAGTACTTTTGCAATAATAAAAAGCCTGCATTCAACTTTAAACTGCAGCTGAGAGTTTGGCAAGCGTAACGTGCGTTGTTGTTAGTGTTGTTGTTGTTAGTTGGTGTTGTTGTTAGTTGGTGTTGTTGTTGTTGTCGTGGCGACTAAAGAGCCAAAGTTCTGCTTCAAGTGTTTTATGGCAAAACAAATGCAAGAACGGCTACACAGTGAAAAATTAATGATTTTTATTATTGCTCTCGGCCAATAATGTGATCAGCAGAATAATTACAGAAACTTGTAACTTGAATAAAATATTCTAGCATTATTTGGCTATTTTAATCCGCTAAAATGCTACATGCTAAAATCATCAATTTTTTAACTTGAATATTAGAATAATCTGTTGTTTTTTTTTCTGTGTATGCAACAGACACAGCGACTGAGTTTCAATGCAACCGCTGCTGTCGTTGCTGCTTGCAACCAATTGTTGCACTCCCCCGCTGTCTGCGTCGCTGTTGTTGCTGCTGTTGTTGTTGTTGTTGTTGCTGCTGCCTGCTGGTGGCGACACCGACACGCATGCGTTTCATTTTCAGTTAAACTGCCCGTTGTGTTTGTATCTGACAAAACTTCAAGCCCTGCTGAAAGCAAAAAGCAAGCCAAATAAAATAAAACCAAAACAAAACAAAGCATAGTCCAAAATGAAGTTGGAAAACTTCACGCTCCGCTGCACGCTGCTCGCATCGGGTGTTCTACTCGCCTCAACTCCCCTGCCCCTGCCCCTGCCCCCCTCTCCAGCCCCCTCTTCTCATCACTGCACGATACAATTGAGTGCGCATGCGCCAACGGCAACACTCAATACACACACAAACATACACATACACACACAAATGTTGGCATATGACCTGTGCAACAAGCACCCTCAAAATGGCACACAAGGGTTAATGCTAATGATAATACATTTGCTATTACTCACACACAACACACACACACACACACACACACACACACACACACACACACACTCACACATACGTTAAACAATGCTTTGGACTTGTTTTAACTGCTCGCTTACTTATCATTATTTTGGACAATGGAAATTCCACAAACAGACAATGGACGGGCTTTATTCTATGTCCGTTATAATGAGTTCAGCTCAATTTGCGCTCAGTTATTTGACATTCTATAACATGATAATTCTCTTGATCACAAACTTGTAAATTTCCCTTTTATTATCCTATTTCCTTTTTCATAATTACTATTGGTTGTTGTATCTACTATTTACCCCTATTATTTTATGCCATACTCACCAGTTCCTACCTCAGAAGTGTGTGTATTTGCTATTTCCTGCATGGTTGGCAACTCTCTCAATTCCACCTCTAAGGTGTGCATCTTTGCTATTTTTCTGCTTGGTTGGCAACTCACTAAATTTCACCTCTAAGTGTGTGTGTAACTTGACTACATTCCATTAGGTTTGTAACTTTGCTATTGCAGCCATGACATACACCTTAACGAAATTTACGACACTCAACGAATTAATTGGAACTTAGCTGAGACATACACCCATCATGCAGACAATGTTCCACAATGTGGACTGTGAGCGATCGTTTTTATTTTACACATACACTCACATGCATTCCACGAGTTCAACTGGTTGCCATTTCGAGCATCTCGTGTGTATCTTAACTGCTTGCTCTCGCTCTTCAATTAACTTGGGGAAGTGTACGCTTTGTGTTGCCTGTTCTCTTATGACCATAATTGTTGATGGCAAAAGAGTTTATATCTTTGATATCTTTGTATATGTTAAAACAGCATTGCATTTATTCTTTAATAAAAATACTGAAAATATTCAGAATACAATTGTCATTTTCCCCTGCATTCCATTTTGTACCCCTCTTGTGACATTGTGGATGCTGAGTGTTTAGTTTTCTTAGGAAATTTACACACACTGAAACACATGCACATGAGCCCCATTTGTTTTTGTCTGCTTGCTCTCTCTCTCTCCTTCTCTCTTAAGATCTCTCTCTCTCGCTCTCACTCTCTATTTAGCTTGAAGCTTTAGTAACGGCCATCGTTGTATGTTTGTTGTTGGTTTTGTTGTTTTTGCCAAACCAGTTTATGTTCGAATCTTGGCTCTATGGAAACAACAAAAACTGAAAAAACAAATGAAATCCGTATAGAAAAAATTATAAAAAACAACAGAAAACCCAAATTAATACAGCTATTGGCATTTTGATAATTTTCATTTGAAAACAAATGGTTGAAATAACAAAAAAAAAGAAGAAGAATGCTTAAATTAATTATAATGCTATTATGGATCTTTTTGTTAGAAACTAATAAGTATGCACACGTTCTAAGGTAACAAACGAATCGGTTAGAAATATGTATGTACATATGTACAAGCGAGTAAGTAAACGTCTGATGATATTACCAAGTTTGGTTAGACCAACTTGAATGCAGTAGTACACTGCATCATTGGCAACTGAGCAACTGAGCAACTGATCATCTATGACCTTAGCTGGCAATGTATTGACCTTGCTAAAGCAACAACAGCAACAACAACAACGGCAACAACAACAAAGAGAAGCTGAGACTCAAGCTGAGGTTGAGGCTGAAGCTGAAGCTGCGACTGTCGATTGGGTGGCTGCACGATGAAGAATCCTTACATATTGGAATGCGGCTGTGGTTCGAATGATGCTGCTGATGTTGTTATTGTTGTTGTTGGTGTGTCAACATCTACACAGCAACAACATTGGCAACAGAGGCAACTCACGTTCGGTTTTGGATCTTGGTGTCTGTCGCCGCACGTACGCGGCTTTAACAACCAACTTACATAGCCGCCGATTAGCCAAGGCAACATACAAACGTCCAGACTCTCGTCTCGACTCGACTCCGAAACAGGCTTAAGTCCAAAATGAGCTATCTCACTGCGCAAATCTTTCACTTCAACTCAGCTCAGTTCAGTTGGACTGGCTTTTAAGGGCCTTTGAGCCATGGCCCTCTCTGCACTTATCGCAAATGCATTGTGGCAGGCCTTCGTTTGAGCTCGGCAACATCCAATCCAATCGTCTTTTGTTTCATGCTTCATGGACTAATGGCAGGCTCCACAGGTTGCTGTCGAGTGTTGTTGCAACATCTTGTCGCTGGGCGCCCTGGACATGCAACCAAAGAACTGAAAACCGAGAACAGAGACCAGCCTCAGCTCCAGCCTCAGCCTCAGCTCCAGCTTCAGCTTGTTGGACACGTGTGCGTTGCTAAAACGTCCGTTCCAGCTTTTGCTTTATCTTTGCTTTTTTATTTGTATTTATTTTCATTCTTTTCTGTGCTTTATGCTTGGATTAAATTTAGCAAATCGAAGCGCGCATACAACCAATGCGCTAATTGAACTTGTTGTTGTTGTTAGTGTTGTCGTTGTTGTTATTGTTGTTGCTGTTTTGTCTCATCTTCTTCTTGTTACGTACTTACTTATTTGTTGACAAAATGGCCGCCACACAAATGCGGCAAGTTTGTTGCCTCTCCATATTTTATATTAAGTCGCATCGCAAATATTTATGTCCAACAATATATGCCAAAATGATGGAAAGAAGGAGAAAGAAAAACAATAATGTGTGTATTTTTAAGCCGAAAATAAATGTCCGATATTTTTGTTGTTGTTGTGTACGCTACAAAATTACTCCTCCACCCCACACTGTATCCAAAAAAGAAAAATAAAAGAATCGCCTTCGCGGAAAAAAGTTAAAAGCTCCCCAGAGAAACGTCTCTCGCCTCTTGTCTCCCCTTCTCCTCTCTTCTCCACTCTTCTCCTCTCTTCTCTTCTCTTCTTTTCTCTTCTCGCCAGGCATCGGCATCGACATCGGCTCGCTTCGGCCGATCATATTTCACACTTCACGACCAAGCGATTAAAGTCGCGCAAACAATCTGTTATTGGAGTTGTTGCAATTATGTTTACAAAGACATTAAAAAAAGCCCAAGCAACAACAACAACAACAAAAGCAACACGAAAAAGCACACACTCAAAGCTTCAACTCGAATCGAATACAACAACAACAACTGCTAAAAGCAACACAGACGCAGCCGCAGCCGTTTTTGAATCTTGGACTGAAACGTGAGTCGTGCGACGATATACATATGTACATATGTATGTATGTATGTTTGCATGTACAAAAGCAACAATAACAACAACAACAATTACAAATGTTAATATTGCAACCGCTAGGAATTCGACTGGGACATGCCCTGTAACAACAAACACAAACTATAAATAAAAAACAGTTGCGATAATAATGATTTATTCATTAAAATTCTGCAATTATCAAACCATTTCGATTAATTCATAAAAATATTTTAATTCATAAGAATTTCTATTAAGTTTTTTTTTATTATGTTCAGTGTTATCAAACGTACAATTTTCTCATGCAAATTCAAACAGTTGAGAGCTTTGTTCTCAAATTATATTTTTATGAAATACAACTTTTGAAATAGTGGCTTTTTAACAATTCTATACAATTTTAATTTTTCCCTAATACTAAAATAAGTATAGATTTTTCTCTAAATAAAACTTAAGCAACAGCTTAAAACGTTTACTAATTTCCTCATACAAATTCCAAATTTCAACTCCTTTTTGGATTTGTTACTGTCAAGTATAAAAAGTCATGAAAAAAGTTTTTAAAATTTAAAACAATGTTCCCATATAAATTTTATTTAATTGTCACCTTATTTTGTTTTTTGCTAAACTTAATTGTAGTTTTTTATATTGAATAATTAGTTAACAAAATGATCTAAGAAATGCAACTGAATGTGTGATTCTTAAGCCACAGCTTGTTTCTTAATAATGATTTGATAATGATGAATAGAAGAAGTAGTTTTGATAAAATTCCTTTTTACAGCCTGTGACTTGTAATGCCCTGCAACTCCTTTGGTGTACAGGGTATTGAGCAACGCTTACAGCCGGCGACAACGAATAAAATTCAGAAAAATAAAAGAAAAGAAACTTATGCGAACTGTCAGTTAAATGTGAATTTGAGTGGAAGCCTCAGACGCAGTTGAAGTCGCTGTCGATGTCGATGTCGCTGTAGATGTCGATGGTGAAGTCAAAATCTAAAGTCAGAGCCTCGTCAGAGTCTTCAAATGAAGCGTGATATTTGCATGTTTTGGGGTTAAAGGCAAACATCGTGATTGTAAACAGGCCAAGTATTGGGCTATAAGTATATTTCAAACTCTCTAGCTCAAATGTGCCGCATCATGATTGAAAGCCCTGGCAATTAGCTTTAATTCTAAGCCGATTTTGTAGCTACACACACACACACTTATGTAAACCGACCGAAACATGTGACATCTGATGCTGATGAAGCAATTTGTTGATCGATCTATTCGAACTACTTATTGGAGCGGTACTCGCACCTTAAGTTGAAATCGAGCAACGCGCCAAAAGGGTTGATAATCCAATTATACGGTAGTGGAAATAGCACGTGCTAACTTTAAACTTTAGCTAAAATGTTGCTTAGAATTTGGCTAAAAAGAGTGTTACCAACCCGGCGCCAGACTGTACAACTGTACAGACTGTGTGTTGTTTGGGCCCATGCTGTTAGCCCTATTCAACTGTCAAAAGTGCAAAACGCCTCACACATTTATTCTTTTTTATTTTGAACATTTCGTTACGGACACTTGAAAAACGGCGCTCAGTGGAACAAGAGCTGAGAACTTGAGACTTAGGATCAGCTAAGCGAAACACTTGACCGCCCCTGAGTTTGGCCAAGTCGAAGCTGAGCTCGATCTTTTGTTACAATAAATCCCAGCTGAGTTTTAGCCGCAGTCAGGCGCAAAGTCATCTTCGATTTTCACGATGATGTTCATGATGATGATGATGATGAGGAACAGCAGCAGGAGTCTAAGATTCAGTCCCTGTCTCTTGTCTCAAGGGTCGTCAGGCTTTCTATTGAAAAAGAGGGTGCGGAACGATCCAGCTAAAGATTTTCACTGCATATGGCATTTTGTACGCTTCATGGAAAATGTTTTGTAACCAATTTCTTACACCTTCGTTTACCTGTTGTTGCCGTGTTGTCTTGTCTTCTTGTTGCCTTGTAGAGTGTTGTGGAGTGGAATGGATTGGATCGGATTGGATTGGATTGGATTGGATTGGAGTATGGAGTATTATGGAGTGGGATGCTGTGACTGTGGAGTGGCTTGAAGTGGTTTTTTGTAGAGTTCTTGTCAGTTGCATGTTCTTCGATTTTTGACAGATGACTTTTCTGTACGAGTTTTGTGGCCCCTGTGATTGAGGTCTGATACTGTTGCCGAGGCAGCTATTAATATGTTTGATTACTGACATCAATTTCAAGCAAATACCAGTTAAAATTTGAGCCAGAGAGAGAGAGAGAGCGAGAATGGAGGTAGAACGGCGGGGAGACGTGTGCCACAAACTTTGACCACAAATTGAAAATGGTTTTCAAATTTAAAATGTATTTTCATGCTCAAAAAAAATAAATATAAAATGAGAGAGAAATGAAAAAACAATGCGCCACGTCTGTAGATTTTTGTTAGATTTAAGACAATGCAACGCCTCTTGAGTTCGCAGCGTGGGATTCGGGATTCGGATTTGGAAAGATGCAGCTGGGTGTGCTTGGCAGCTTGCGCTTTTCGTGCCACATCTTTTGTCTATGCAATGTCCTGAAAAATATTTATGTTTTATTGCATTGTGCGTCTGAAGTATGCGCTTGGTTTTACCTGAGTCCAGGTCCTGTTGCACATGGCGCAGGCGTAAATACCCTGAGCGGCAATTCGCTGTGGCATGCAACAGGTGAGAATAGTGAACAAACATCTGAAATCGGCCATAACATAATGTTGACAACGATTCTACACAAATCTTTTGGCCAAAAGACAAAAGCCAAAGCGCCGTAGATTTTTTCGAGGCCCACGCAGATCAGCCTCACACACACACACACGCACACACACACACACATGTAGATGCGAACTTGAGTGCTTATAAGGCAGCATTTACCCAGGCGAACAACTGAACAACTCTCTCACACACACACACATATACAGGTGAGAGAGTGTGAGAGAGAGAGAGAGAGAGAGCGTGCGCTTACCTGAGCGTCATTTCATGGCTGCCACAACAACTGTTTAAATGTCTCTTTGCCTCGAATTCGCCGCATGCGAAGAAGAAGAAGAAGCAGAACAGCAGCTACGATTTTCGGTACATACACAATATCTGAACTTACCTGTGTTATATTTTTCTTTTTTTTTTTTGCTCGCGTTCACAACGAATTTGTGAATCCGCTGCAATGTACGGCAAACAATGACAGCTGTCAGTTGAAGTCAAGCGGGTATTAGGAATTAACAGTTATCGATATGGCAAAGACTTATCTCTGGGAACATGAACAACTCTTTAGAGAACTTGAAAAATAGGATTAGAATTTGTAGAATATGAAACTAAGATTGAGACTAGCACAAAACATATTGTAGTGCGATTTGAGTAAGATTTACCACATATAAATATTAAGGTTTAGTTAAGATAAATGGTAAATGTCATTTAATATAATTATTTTTTTATAAGTCACTCAATTCGAAAACAATGCAACACAAGAATCTCAAGGAATTGATTTATATATGTGCATTTTTATATTTAATAATTGAAATATTCCCTTTGTTTTTTTCTTTTAATAAATAACCTGTAGTCACTAAATGAGTAATATATTTGCATTTTGATATTTTGATATATTCCCTTTGTTTAGTTTTCTTTGGATAATATTTGCATTTTTATTTTTATAAATTGAAATATTTCCTTTTTTTATGTATTTTCTTTTCAAGAAATTATCTATATTTCAACTCATTATTTGCATTTTATTTTATTTTATTTTATTTATGTTACTACAATATTTTTAAAATTAAAATATGAATATTTCGATTATTATTTACCATGCCATCGAACTGTTATTTGTACTCCAATTAAGCTAGTTTAAATACTGATTAAATCTATAACTACGTATTTCTAAAATCAGGAATATTCGTTAAAATATTAGTTTTTTGAAATAAGACCAAATCTGCATATATTTTTGTACGTTGTTTAATCAGACAAGATGTTTAATTTAGAATGTAGGGCATTTACTCGTTGTTGCAATTGCAGTGGTAACTTAATTCTTAGCGTTTCATATTACGCAGACTTTTGAAAAGTGCCTTGCGTAGCATTTTGGATTTACCTGTGCCCTGCAATAGCTCTACGAGTACAAATGCCTCCTGCCAGTCTAACTGTCTGTCTCTTTGTATCTTTGTATCTGCATCTGTGTTTGTGTGTGTGATTGTGTGAGTTTATCTGCTGCCTGTTGCTGCTGCTGTTGTGGGTCTATTGTGCAGCTGCACAAGCAACAGGCAGCATTTGCTTTGCTTTGCTTTACTTTTATACATACATATAGTATTTATGTATTTTTTGTTCGGCCTGATCTTCGCTTAGAGATCTTCGCCGCTCGCTCACCTTTTACCACACGACGTAACGTTTTACCTGTATTCTTTCGACAACGCTCGCTCTCTGAGTATCTGTGTGTGTGTGTGTGTGTGTGAGTGTGTATGTGAGAGAGTGTTGAGAGCTGTGTGTTGTGCATTGCGCGACGTCTGTTTCGGCTTCAGTTTCGAATTCAACGTGACGCTGCGCAGACGCGATTTGGTTAACGAGTTCGTGAATTGCCCAAGAGTCTGAATATCGAATGCCGAATGCTCGATAAAGTTTTAGATCGTATCGTCCTACCTCCTCCCACTTTGTTTCGCATATTGTTCGCTCAACTTGCTGCTAATTTAGTGCTAATCAATATATAATACCTAAGCATACACGTATCATAATACCAAGAAAGCGTCGAGTGTTTAGCAAGTGTCTGCTGAAAACGAAGGAATAAAATAAAGTAAAATAAAATAAAATAATAATATTTTGTGATTTCATTGCTAATTGGAGAGACAGGGACAAAGTGCAGCTGTGTGTGTATGTCTATCTGTGTTCCTCACAAAAATGGCCAAGTGTTTGTGCAAAATAACAACAACAACTGTAATAAAAACAACAACATCAGGCATTGCAGTCAACTATTAAAAGTTGCGCCTGCGCGCGCGCCCTAACCTCACAAAAAGAGCAAGAAAACAACAACAACAACAAAAACAAAAAGCTGTGCGAGTCGAACTCGAAAATAAGTAAGAAAATAATATAAAAAGAGAACTGAAAAGCTAAAGCTAAAGCCAAAGCAGCAAAGCAACAACAAAAAGCCTTCGTAATGTGAAACTGGTTCCTATCTACAAATACACACACCAATTGCAACGACAACAACAACCACAACAACAACAACAACTACAACAACTACAGCAGCTATAACAACAAAACGCAGTGAAAGAGCTTGAAATTTTGTATGAAAAAGTTGTATTTTTGACACGCAAAACGAAGCAAAAATTTGGTGTATTTTATTTCTTGATTTTGAAGCTGACAAAGCGAAAAACAACACGCGCGGCCAGCAAAAAAGTGTTCAAGTGCTTAAAAACAGTTTTGCAAATTGCAGCTAAAATATAAAGTTTATAAATTATCAAAGACACACACACACACAAACACACACACACACATGACGTCACTGGCTTTAGCTGCTCGCTCTTGATTGAACTCGAGCTTCAGCTGCCACAGTTGCAACCTACAAAAGATGCGCGCTTTCAAATTGTTAAGACGATGCAGCAGCGGCCTTTGCCTGCCCCTGCTGCTCCTCCTCTTAACCCATTACGTCTGTGTTCAACCCGCGTTGGCGGCCCGCGATCGTTATGCCCGCCAGAATTCCAAGCAGCGCCATCAGGATGCTTTCCGCAGCAATGCGGGTCGCGGCCGTAACCGTGGTGCCATGAGCCATGAGCGTGCCGCAGCGGCAGCCGCTATCGCAAGCAGCACGGCGATCATCCCAAGCGGCGGCACCGTTGGTGATAACACCAAGGACACATTTCCCAAGGGCAAGAGTAAGTGTCTAAATAAAACATTGCACAATAGCCAACGTTATGGAAAGAGTTAACAGCGATCAAAGAACTAATCTTTTAAACAGACACAACAGAACATTGTGTGGTTAAAGAGAAGAACAACGTTATAAACCAGAATATAAGAATATTTAAATTAATTAAATTAAAATAGCTCCCAAGATTTTATTTATTTATATGATATATGGTAAAATGTACAATTATCATATAGATACATACATGTAATTTAGAATATTTTATTTGAATAGCTCTCAAGATTTTACAGATTTCTATTGACAACAGTTTGTACTGTTTATAGCTTAATATCTATTTAATAAATATTAAGACATTTTATTTATATGGAAGCTGGTAAAATGTATAATTATCGTATAGATACATGCAACATATAATTTATAATTTTTTATTGTAATATCTCTCAAGATTTTACATTCTATTGACAACAGTTTGTATAGTTTTTCGCTTAAGATTTATTTATCATTTTATATGAAAGATGGTAAAATGTACAATTATGGTACAGTATATTTTATTTGCAATAAATTAAAATTAATCTAAATATTACATGACAATAAAGCAAATTTCCTAAAACAATTTATACTATGGTCGAATAATTTAAAATATTAAATAGAAAAGTGTGTCAATATATATTGTTTATGTGTTATTTTGACTCAATCAGGATAGTCCCAATGTTTTGCAAAGATATATATATGTAAGATAAGGGTGTCAATATATTTCGTTTATGTGTAATTTAGCCTTAATCGGGATAGTCCCACTTATTTGGAAGCTTAAATGGGATAGTCAGACTTATTTGATAGGTCCACATATTTTGGAGGCCAACTTGGAAATTCCCACATATTTGAGCGATCAAATGGGCAGATCCCACAAACTCCCATACATATATTTGGGGACTTACACTCTTAAATATTAAATTGTTTTGATTATTTTTCAGTAACTTTGAAATTGTTTTCGTTAACATTGCAATGGCATAACGAGCTTAAAGCAACACCTGTACTCGTATTAACTGAATTTATATCAGCTTAGCGAGACTCTCACATCAGTCATGTTCAAATATGGAGCATCCATCATGATGTTGTTTTGTGTTTATGTAGATTTGCCTGCCCATATATCATAATCATTTCAAGACATTTGCCCCGAATAATGTATAAGTGCAACTGCTGTCCAAGAAACAAAATAAAAAAAATAAAAAATACCCCAAAAAATAATCATATTTACACCGTATGAGTTGTACTTACTTGCGTTTAAGTACGCTTGTTGTTGCCTCGGTATCTGTATCTGTATCTGTATTTGATATGCAGCCGCTTATCTTATCGTACGTGCTTCAGTGCACCATGTTTGGTTTTGGTTTCAGTTCTGGTTCCAGTTTGGGTCTCGTTTTTGGGCTGCATTGTTGGCATATACTAACACTACCTCTACCTCTACATCTACCTCAATCTCTACCTGCCCGTTTGGCCGGTGCTTGGGCCTCAACCTCTTGACTTGGGCGCTCACCTCCCCCATTCCCTCCAGAAAGCGTTAACTTATTATTGTTTTTATTATCAACCCGTTCAACTATACAAATACAAAGTCTGTAGGAATTTCTACTGTTTGTAAGCATTTCGTAATATCAATTTGAACAAAAGGAAGACAACTTGAAACTTACTTTTTAGCTGCCTGAATTTGTTTCTGTTGTTATTGTTGTTGCACTTTCCAGCAAATTTTCCATTTCTCTTTGTCAGCAGCAACACAACTGCAATAATGACAAAAACAGCAACAACAACAACAAGAACAACAACAACAACAGCAGGCGACACAATTTCCAGCTAAAATGGCGACTTAATTTGTTGACATCGCAAGTATCGCGAGTATCGCATTTGCTTTTTGCTCAGCTCGAAAATTAATGAGAAACCATAAAGCTAACAGTCGAGGGCAGTTCCATAGATACGCGTCTGTATTAAGTATTATTTATTATTATTTTTATTATTACATGATTAATTATTATACAGAAATAATATAATATCAAAAGGTTGGGAGTGCTAGCTACTAAGGCCATCGACTCAAGAAGTATTATTAACAAGTTACATCTTACCAATTTTAAAAGGTTTAGATTACTCAAGTATCTAATGACTTGAATAAAATTCAATTTTTTATCAATTTTTTATTCCCAATTTTTTAATGAATCTTCACATTAGTCTTTTATTCTTAAGTATCATACAACTTATTAGCTAAATACGTTTACTTTTCAAACATCCCTTGTTTGCCGTTGCCAGAAAATTAATAAAAAGTATTACGCGTTTATAATTTTTTTTATTTTGAATTTTGTGTTCATATCTTTAAGCAAAACATTTGTTTGCGCAATACTTTGGGGCAAATATTTGATTTGTCGAGCAAATAGAGGTAACAGTTTCTGTTGCTCCACCGAACGTTGTCGATATTCAGTGATCTTGTAGCTGCAAATTAATAAATGTAGCCCCCATCCGCAATTGTGCAAATATTGAAATAGCAAGTTGAGGCTAACACAGTTGCCCTATGCTAATGGATACGATACGTATATAATATATTGGCATTGTACTGTTTAATGTCTGTAGTCTCTTGGCCGGATATGGCTAGATAAGAAATCGGGCATATATATTATGCTGATAAGCGCCATTCAATACTCAAAATGATATTCCCTTGGGTATCTAGACTTTTGCCAACTGCCTGAGTTCCCTAAGGGCTCTATAGATTCTCTATGTATCGCAACTCTGTGTACAACTCAAATGATATTATTTTGCAGCACTTCAAAGTCGCATTCAGTCAAAGTTGTTTAGGATTTTATGACATGTCGTGGTAGTAAATAAGCACAGCTGCAACAAATATGCAAATAAATGCCACACGTGCAATATAAATGGAGAAAAAATACTCAGTTGACACGAACAGCAGGGGGTTGAGGCAATTGGAATTCGGATACAATTGCTACTATTGTTAAAATAAATAAGGTAATACAATTCTATTAAGTTATCAAGAAAAATAAAACGAACTGCAAAGATAGTAAATTTTCTGAACAAATTGTTTAACTAATTTGAAACTAAGAAAGAATTAAAAACAAGATTTTAACATATGTGACTCTTATTTAATTAATTTTATTTTTATTGCTTTTAAAATGAGTTGACTTAATATAAGTAGTTCCAGCCTGTTGGTGTAAAAAACGATCAGATATAGATGTTGAGAGATCTTTTGTTCTGTAATTTGAGCTTACATTTATTTTACATTTACATATTTTTGAGTAAATGCTGTTTCCACTTTATTAAAGGCTTTGCAGCAATAGTACTGTAAATTTTCTAAAATAAATTGAATTTATATTTAAAATTTGAAAAATAAATATAATAATAATAAAATAATCCAGGGTAACCTACCCATTTTTCCATATTTCTTTTTCGAATTTGGAAATCTGAATCTTTGTTATCCCTGCCTGTAAATTTACCATAAAACATTATTTATTTATTTGAAATCACTTAAACTGAAGCGAGTTGTAAATATTAACTTCTTTTCCTTTGTTTGTTGTGCACTTTTACGCCTTTTGGCCTGACCAAATGACCAGGCCAAGACCAAGACCAAGATTTGATAGCCTATTCGACTATTTCAGCTGAAAGGCTTGAAAGGCCTCCTAAGCTCGCTTTGACTCTAGCTTTAAGTGTGTGTGTGTGTGTGCTTGTGTGTGCGTGTCTGTAAGCGCTTGAAAAACCACATTCCATAGTGTGCCTGGCCATACAACAACAACAACAACAACAACGCCAGCATCCACTGAGAGTTACCCGCACACTCATAAAATGGTGTAAGCTCCAGCTAATTACAGTGTCAGGCACGCGCTCACTGCAACTGTATGTGTGTGTGTGTGTGTGTGTGTGTGTGTGTGTGTGTGTGTGTGTGTGTGTGCGTGTGCGTATGTGTGTATAGCTTAGTTTGCATAGCATTTCTATAATTCCTGATTAAGACATCATACTATAAGAAAAACTTACTGCAAATCGCCAGTTGCCAGTTTTTTGAGCTGTTGAACTTTAAGGCCTGTTTCTGTCGCTGTTGTTGTAGTTGTTGTTGTTGTAAGTTTTAGCACAGCAACTATACAACTATACGGATAGTGCTCAGTACCCAGTCTTTATAAAATACTGGTTTTCTAAACCCACACACACACACACACACAGCTAGATATTAAACGCGCAGTTGCAGGCAATTGCAGCTGAGGCTGCTGCAACTGCGCACCACTCTCTCTCTCTCTCTCTCGCTCTCTCTCTCTCTTTTTCTCTAAATTGCTCTCTCTTTATTTCTCCATTGCTCGCTCTCTTCTTATTCTCACACACACACACTTGTGTTTTTAATTTTACGACACTTTTTTACCTTTAAGCCAGCAGTTTTTTCGCTTTATTTTTGCTTAGTTTTCGGCACACTGTATCCTGCACAGTGTGACCAACTTGCTGTCGTTTTGTGAGCGTATGGTCCACCCTAAACCTTGGAGTCTCTGTTTTTGTGTGTCTTCTCAATGTGGGCGTTCGATTCGATTTCGAAACTTGCAGCAGCCACAACAACAGCTTCCGCAGCTTCACAGCGTCCCACGAATTGTTGTTGTTGTTGTTGTTGTGGTAGTTGTTTGTTCGCTTAGTTCTATGCCTAAAAATAGCTGAAATGTTGAGTTGCTGAAAATGCTTATAGCCAGAATTGAACAGGCACCAAAAATGGCGCCAGGGCGTGCTCATTAAACCAGCTGGTTGCTACGACGGTGCAGTGTTGCTGTGGTGCAGTGTTGCTGTGGTGCAGTGTTGCTATGGTGCTGTGTTGCTGTGTTGCTGTAATTCTCAATTGCAGTTTGGACTTTGCACAAAGCGCAATCACAGGCTTATCTAATGGCAGCATTGTTTAGTTGTTGTTGTTGCTGCTGCTTCTGCTTCAACTTGTAGTTGTTGTTACTGTTGTTGTTGCTGTTGTCGTGAGGCACGACCTGCGCCCAATTGTTGTACACAAACTAAATGAACGCGCATCGAACACGAAATGGGCAAACAACGAATAAACCAAGCTCAAAAAAAAGCCAGTTTGCATTTGCTGCTGTTGTTGTTGTTCTTGTTATTGTTGTTGTTGTTACTGTGTCCTAAGGTCTTTAGTTTTTTTTTGGTGCTTTGTTATTCGCTGATCTCCACTGCAAATTTGTTATGCGAAGTTGAAGATGCGCTTGCAGCGTTTTCTGCTAAAGATTTGCAGCTCGTTGCGCTTATTTGCCTTTGTCTTCGTGACGCCACGACATAGAACAACAACAACAACAGCAACAACAACGAGCAGCAAGCGGCAACAACAACTAATGAAAGAAAGTTGCCGCATTAAGCAGAATTTTTGCAAAATCCGCGCACGTAACCAAGCGCAAGACAGTTAACATAGGCAGTTGGTCAAGACAGCTTATGGCCAATCTCATATAGAGAGGCGCTTAATAAAGGGGGGAATGGGAGGGGTGGTAACTGTAATGAGCTGCGTGTATTTAATGGCCAGTCACAAATGAATTTATTAAGCGCTTTACACAATTTCATTGTAAATTGAACGCGTGCCGCGACTGAATTGTCGCAAAACAGTTATGAATTATTTATGTGGCGTCGCAAGACAACAACTAACAACTGGCAACTAGCAACTGCAAGACTGTTGCCACAACATACCGCTAATCTATGACACCTAATCGCCGTAGTTGTAGTTGTAGTTGTGCCACTGTGGATACAATTGCTGTTGCATCTGCATACAGAGGAGTCTGGTGCAGTTAATCTCAATATTCGTATATCTACATACTATATTATATATATATATGATAGTATATATATATATATATATATATTTGACGAACTTTCACCGCACTTTTTGTTTAGAGAGATCAATGTACTTGTCTGCTGTGGTGGTGCTGTTGGTGGTTGCTGCTGCTGCTGCCAACAGTTCAAATTGTGGCAACAGCTTGCGGCAATAACGGCCGACGCCTTATAATTTTGATCGGAATCTGCCCACTTCGATTTGATTTGAGCTCTGCAAGAGAGAGAGAGAGAGAGGGGGGAAGATAAATTGGAATGATGGGGAGGGGGGAGCATGGTGAGCAAACATAGAATCTACACTTATGTAGGTAAAAAACAAAGCATGCTTAATGCCCTTTTAAATCTTTTGTTATTTTACAACAAAATCTATGCTTTTCATGTTGTCGTCGTTGTTGTTGTTGCTGTTGTTGTTGTTGCTGTCGCAGCCGCAGGCAAAGGTACGAACAACGATGGGCAGCAAACTCAGCAATCCAGATGGTTCGGCTACAGAGTTAAAAATCTTTTCCACGAAATGAAAATACACACACAACCAAAAGGCACACAGACAGTCAGCCAGAGGGAAAAAGATGAAGATGAAGAGCGTAGAATTGAGAACGGAGAGCGCAGCGGGAACGGGGCAAATAAACGTGAGCAAGCAACCAACAACAACAAGAAGAACAACAGCAACAACATCACAGAACCGGCTAAGCGAGTCTCAAGACTGAAACTGAGAACTGAGAATTGTGACTCGAGTCCAGAGTCTAAGTTGGAGTCTGGGGTTCGTTTTGGCTATCGAGCTATGAGCATAGGCAAAGTCTCGAGTTCTATCCAAAGTTGTTGTTGTTGTTATTGCTGTTGCAGTTGTGCAGCATTCAAATCGATTATGTAGACGTTTGCCTTGCCACACGAAAAATGCGTCGTGCTTTCATCTTCTGCCTTCTCAACTCTTTTGGCCTTTTCACCAGCCGCAAAAAGATCGAACCTGAGGCCCGTCGAACAAAACACAACAAGAAAAACACAATATTTAGAAAGTCAGCACAGCACAGCACAGAGCTTGGAATGCGGTTGGGTCTATTAATCAGCACGTCAGCGGCAAGAGAGAGGAATACCAGGGAGGGGGACAGTGGGTCAGGTGGCAGAGTGATGGGCTAGGGTCTAGGCAGAGGGCGAAGTTGAAGATGAGTTGTGCTGTTGATGGCTGAACAAATACAATCGATAAACAAATACAATGCTCAATATGTGTGAGAGATGCTGTTCCAATGCCCCACCCCTCTGACCCAAGTCTTGTGTTAGTACATTGAAGTTCGTTGCCTAAGTCTTTTGTTTTAATGAGCACATTGCTTGAATTATGACTTTGATTTGATGTGAGACAGAGATAAAGACCGAATGAGAGAGAGAGAAAGGAGAGTCCGTCACTCATTAGCGTCGAGACACTTAGCCTAAGGATTACAAATTAGCCTTTTTGCCGCAGCCAAACACACACACACACACACACACACAAAGAGTGAGAGACACTCGGCAGGCAATGCGGGCGTGTCCAGAGCCAAAAGAAAAATCGCATAAGCAACATCGCAAGCATTTCTCAAGAATCTCCTCCTCCTCCTTCAGCCTCCTCCGGCTCTTTCTTCTACTTCACCTTCACCTTCATCTTCATCTTCTTCGACTTCAACTGCTTCGATCGTGTCTTAAGTTTCAGTCAAGGAGCAACATGAAAAACGCTGCTGATAAATTGTACGCGATAAAGCCGCAACCCATTGGCTTGAAAAGGGTTTCGTGCGATGCCATGGGATGCCTTGCGATGCGATGCGATGTGGCGCGGCATGACGTTCGGTATGAGAAATGGAAGAGCTGCAACATTCAACTGGCCAGCGGCTGCGCTTCGTGCCAGCATCATCAGCCAGAGCCACGACAAAAACAAAGCCAAAGAATTTGTACGAAAATTTTTGCGCTTCGATTGCCAGCAGCCGCTTTTGATCAATGTCCGACCATGTCGGGACAGGGGCTGGGGCAGAGTTTCAGGCCAAGTCTGGACGGACCAGGCCAGGCCAGCGCCCAAGTCCAAGTCGAATGTCAACTGCAGCCTCACCTTTTAATATACCCTTTCGTAGAGTATTATTATTTATTTATGAAAACTGCAACGCTTTAGTCGAATAAACTGAAGTATAGACTACAAAAATAAAATACTCAGTCAAGCAGAATTTTTCTACTGTTATGTGAATTTGTGTTCAAACTAGATGTAGTTAGAAAAATCGATGAACAATATTTAAATCAATGTCTACAAATTTCTAACAACCCAGACAAACTGAAAAAGTCAAATGAAAATTCCAAGGAGTCATTGATAAAATATGCTTAGAGATTTGATATATTTAAAAATTATTAAACTAAATTTAATTGATTTCTGATACAACTCCATTGACTTAATATTAAATATATTAAATTAAATACATTTATAAATTGAACATAAAGATTTTAAATACATTTAAAATTAATTTATTTATTGTACTATAGTGCCAGAAATTAGTAAGTTGGTTGAAATGTTAGATACATTTTTGTAACTTCGATAATCTGCACCAAAACAAATCTCTGATATTACGGAGCGCTCAACATTCAATTCCTGCTTTTCAAAAGCAGTTGTTATTATCTGCAAGGGTATTGAGTCGGCGAATTTATGAGTCTGACTGTTCTTTCGTGTTTTGGTCTTTGAAGTGTCGTGCCTTTTCTGTCTTTGGGATTTCGGTATGCATTGCGTCGCATAACTGCAGGCATTTAACTTTTTCTTTTCAACGTTTCCCAAGCAACTTAAGAATTTCGCATTTCTGGCGACAAACAAAATATTTTTATGCCATATTTCTTCCAATCTTTCTTCATAATTACGAGTATTTGGTTGTTTGCCTTTCCACGAACTGAAATCAATAAAATGCGCAATATTTATGGCCAAAGATGTTTTTTTCTTTTATTATGTTTCTTGTTGTTGATGCTGAACTTTTTTGATAATTAGCTGAGTAACCGGGTGGGTGTTGCCCGTCGCTGCCCGTGGGCTGCAACAAGTGGGTGTCTATGTCTTCTGACTCCAGCTTCGACTTCGACTTCATCTCTGACTTTGTCTCTGACACATGGCACACTTTTGCGGCCCACACGGCTTGGATCGAACCACGACCCACGACCCACGTAGCCCTTTTCATAGAATCTCGTATACATAGACGTACAATCATCTAGCAGTAGGCCATGCAAATCAATGGAAGATGTACCTCTCTTTACCTCTATCTCTCTCTCTCTCTCTCTCTCGCTTTAGCGTGCTGTTTAGGCTAGCAGCTAAAACAGGTCGCTGACTAATGATAACAGCGACTGGCTTTGGGCCTGACTTTGTCGCTGACTGCGTGGGCTGCTAATTATTGAAAACGCCAACTGAACTGCGACTGAACTGAAGGCGCCCACTTAGTTTATTTATTTTTTCATTTTATTTTAAGTTTTATTCGATTTTTTGTTTAAGCTGTTTTCATTGCTTCCGAGAGTTAAATACAAAAGACTTAGGCAACAAACTTGCACTCTCTTGCTTGCTATTTCCGTTGATAATTCAAATGAATTTAATTTCTTAACATTTGCATTCACCTGTAGCACATAATTCAACACCTACCTGTGTTTAATTAGACAGACATCGATTCAACACAAATTAAATGCAGCCCACACAGCGTGTTGTTTGTTTCCCCTTTCAACTTTCCCTCCATCAAGTGAATGTTCCCTTAACTAAATTACAACTCTTCTTGAATCTTTCTTTACAGTTTGCATTGGTACAAAGAGTCGCCTATCGGTGCCCTCGAATCGGGATCATCATTATCGTAATCTGCGCGATCGCTACACGAATTGCACCTATGTCGATGGCAATTTGGAGCTAACCTGGCTACAGGACTCTAATCTGGATCTCAGCTTTCTGTCCAACATACGTGAGGTGACGGGCTACATACTGATCAGTCATGTGGATGTTACGAAAGTGATATTCCCAAAGTAAGTAAAGCAAATAAGACTTAATCTTTATAATAAATATAAATTTTAACAGTTATTTTAAACTAAATAAAATAATATTAATGCATTTATAATGAAATTTAAATTTGAAAATTCTTAATATTATTTCTACTATAATTTTTTTTTATAATTTAAAAATATATCGTTTATTTAAAATTTGTATTATGCTATGAATTTTAAATAAATAGGGAAATTAAATTATTAAATTATTTTATTATTGAATATTTTGACAAAAATCAACAAATAATTTGTATTTTATAATTTATGATTTAAAATATGATAATCATTACGTAACATTACCAACTTCTTAACCCTATTTTAGACTTCAAATCATACGGGGCCGCACGCTGTTCAGCCTGCAAGAGAAGGATGAGAAGTATGCCCTGTTTGCCACATACTCGAAGATGAATTCATTGGAGATGCCCGAGCTGAGGGACATTCTGCAGGGTTGGGTGGGTTTCTTCAACAACTACAACCTTTGTCACACACGCTCCATTGTATGGCGCGAGATTCTATCGGGGGCGAATGACAGTTTCAACTATGTGTACAACTTCACGGCCGAGGAACGCACTTGCCCCAAGTGTGATGCGTCGTGCGAGCGAGACTCCTGTTGGGGCGAGGGACCTCAGAATTGTCAGAAGTTCAGTAAAATCACATGTGCCCCGCAGTGCGCCCAGGGTCGATGCTTTGGCCCAGGTCCAAGGGATTGCTGTCACTTGTTCTGCGCTGGCGGCTGCACGGGACCCACGCAAAAGGATTGCATTGCGTGCAAGAATTTCTTTGATGAAGGCGTCTGCAAGGAGGAGTGTCCGCCCATGCGCAAATACAATCCTACAAATTATGAGTTGGAGGCAAATCCCGAGGGCAAGTATGCCTATGGCGCCACCTGTGTTCGTGAGTGTCCTGGCCATTTGCTGAAGGACAATGGCGCCTGTGTACGCAGTTGTCCATCGGACAAGACCGCCAAAGATGCTGAATGTGTTACCTGCAATGGACCCTGCCCCAAGACCTGTCCCGGCGTTTTAGTCCTGCACTCCGGCAATATTGATTCGTTCAAGAACTGCACGGTTATTGAGGGCAACATACGAGTGCTGGATCAGACCTTCTCCGGCTACCAGGATATTGATGCACATTATTCAATGGGAGTACGCTATATATCCATGCATCCCGATCGGTTGGAGGTCTTCTCCACGGTCAAGGAGATCACTGGCTACTTGAATATTGAAGGTGATCATCCGCAATTCAAGAACTTATCCTATTTTCGCAATCTGGAGATTATACATGGACGTCAGCTCATGGAGAGCTATTTTGCAGCTCTGTCCATAGTGAAGTCATCGCTCTCAAGTGTCCAAATGCGGAATTTGAAGCGCATCAACTCGGGCAGCGTTGTTGTTCAGCACAACAAACATCTCTGCTACGTGGACAACATTCGATGGTCCACAGTGCAAAAGTCCAATGATCAAAAGCAATTTATCCATGAAAATCTCAACTCTTCCGAATGCCGTAAGTAAACTGACTTGATGTCAATTCCCTTCAGTTATTAATCTACCTTTTCTAAATGCAGGTAAAGCGGGTCAGGTGTGCTCGGATCAATGCAATAGCGATGGCTGCTGGGGAGCTGGACCGAATCAATGTCTAAACTGCAAGAGTTTCAACTACAATGGCACTTGTATTGCCGATTGCCGCAATGTCTCCAAGTAAGTATTCCTATTTCTAACTCATATTTCCAATATAGATATTGTTGATGGTTGAAGAAAAAGTTGATGAAGAACGAGTAAAGAAAACTACCAGAAATAAAATTACTTATATTCAGCAATTAAAACCTTTACCGAAACCGTAACCTTTAACCGATGAAAACCGATTTAAATTTGTAACCGTAACTAAAACAGTAACCGAAAAAATGTTTTCCCGCTGTACCGAAACCCACAAACCGATACTCCTCAATCCGAAATAACCGTTTGGTAACCGATTCATTTATAGGGGTTAATTTCGGTTCTGGCTGTCGCAGGTACTGAGCAACTTTGAACTGCCATATCTTTGTCAAAACTCAATCAATTTCCATGCGCAATGTAAATTTGAGCATAATTTTACCTCTAAATTCGTTCTGCATTTAAATTTTGTTCATTTTCAAAAATTCGAAAATTTCGATATTTTTAGAAAAATGATAAGGGGTAACACTGTAAATTTTCTAAAAATTTCGAAATTTTCGAATTTTTGAAAATGATCAAAATTTAAATGCAGAACGAATCTAAAGGTAAAATCATGCTCAAATTTACATTGCGCATGGAAATTGATTGAGTTTTGACAAAGATATGTCAGTTCAAAGTTACTAAAAATCAATAAAATCAAAATAATCGAAATTTTCAAAGGTCAAATTATAAAAAAATCGACAATACGCTGGACCATTCCAGTAACCAGATAACATTATTTTCCAGGCTAATTAGAGAATTAAGTCTTTTTTTCATGTAAAGCAATGAATAACGCTTCTTATTTTGGTCAACCGAAATTTTTAATGTTTTTGTGAACCGAAACCATAAGGGTATTTTTAAACCGAAACTTACAAGAAACCGATAGCTTTTACGAAACCGATACTCCAAGATTTTGCATAACCGATAACCGAAAACCTTAATTCGAGCATAACCGAAACCGTAACTGAAACCGATATTCGTTTCGGTTTTAATTCCTGCTTAAATTTCATAAATACTCAAATATAATTCCCTTTTAATATTTGGAAGCCCCTATTAATAATATCAAACTAAAATCGCCAATAAGAGTTATAAGCGGTAACAAATTAAAGCAGCAATAAATTATGATGATTATTGAGAAAGTTGCTCATTAATTTTAATATTTCATTAATTTGTTTAATTGATAAATTATTCTAATTTTTAAAAGTGAGATAACAATTAAATTTCAATGAATATTAGGAAATTAATTTCACAATAAAAATGTAAATTAAATTAAATTTAATAATTTTTTGATAATAATCCACAATTTTATAATTTTGATTTTAAAAATTATTACTCGTATTAATACGTTTTCTGATAGATATTTTTAAAAAGTTACTAAATTAATCGATCGATTGTTTACCTACCTTGGATGCTAACCTTATCTGGATTATCTTACTAACGATGCGTTTTAATTTATTTATCTTATAGCACCTATCAATTCGATTCGAAGACTTGCAAAAAGTGCCATCCGGAATGTCGCACCTGCTCCGGACCCGGCGCCGAGCACTGTGATGAGTGTGTCCATGTGCGAGATGAACAACATTGCGTGACTGTCTGTCCGGAGGATAAATATTCGGACTTTGGCCTATGCCGCAAGTGTCACGAGACCTGCGAGGGTTGCACTGGACCCAACAATACCATTGGACACTATGGCTGCAATACGTGTAATCTGGCGATCATTAATGCCGATGCCACCGTGGAGCGTTGCCTGCGCAAGGATGACAAGTGTCCGGATGGTTACTACTGGGAGTATGTGCATCCGCAGGAGCAAGGATCGCTTAAACCGCTCGCTGGCAAGGCCATCTGTCGCAAGTGTCATCCACGCTGCGAGCTGTGCACCAATTACGGATTCCATGAGCAGGTCTGCTCCAAATGTGCCGGCTACAAGCGACGTGAACAGTGCGAGGACGATTGTCCGGCGGATCACTATGCGGATGAGGAGAAGCGCGAATGCTTCGAGTGCCATCCGGAGTGCAAGGGATGCACTGGACCTGGCTCTGAGGATTGCTTGGCCTGTCGCAACTTTAAGCTGTTTGATGGTGAAATCTTTGACAATTCAACTCTGTTCAATTGCACATCCAAGTGTCCACCTGAATTGCCGCATGTCAACTACCAATCGCACATATTTGGACCTCATTGTGTCTCCACACCACCCAAGGGACCCAAACAGGCTGCCAGCGTCAATGTCAATATGATAATCATCATCTTTGGAGCTGTATTTATACCCGTAGCTTGTATACTCTGTGCCGTCATCTACATTTGCCGGCAGAAGCAGCAGGAGAAGAAGGAAACGGATGATCTGGCTAAGGTATTCTTTGGCTGTGAGGATTCGGAGCCACTGCGTCCATCCAACATTGGCGCCAATCTCAGTAAACTGCGCATTGTCAAGGATGCGGAGTTGCGCAAAGGCGGCGTTCTTGGCATGGGCGCCTTTGGACGTGTCTACAAGGGTGTCTGGGTGCCGGAGGGTGAGAATGTCAAGATTCCTGTGGCTATCAAAGAATTATTGAAGACATCGGGCGCTGAGTCCAGTCAGGAATTCCTTAATGAAGCCTACGCCATGGCAACCGTTGAGCATGGAAATCTATTGAAGCTGCTGGCCGTTTGCATGTCCTCGCAGATGATGTTGATCACACAGCTGATGCCGCTTGGTTGTCTGCTCGACTATGTGCGCAACAATCGTGACAAGATCGGCTCCAAGGCGCTGCTCAACTGGTCCACCCAAATAGCCAAAGGCATGTCCTACCTGGAGGAACGGCGACTGGTGCATCGTGATCTCGCAGCACGCAATGTGCTAGTGCAGACGCCATCACTGGTCAAGATCACGGACTTTGGCTTGGCCAAGCTGCTGAGCTTGGATTCCAATGAGTACAAGGCGGCTGGCGGCAAGATGCCCATCAAGTGGTTGGCCCTGGAATGCATCAGACATCGAGTGTTCTCCAGCAAATCGGATGTGTGGGCTTTTGGCGTGACCATCTGGGAATTGTTGACCTTTGGCCAGCGACCGCATGAGAATATACTTGCCAAAGATATACCCGATCTCATTGAGATGGGCCTGAAGCTGGAACAACCGGAAATTTGCTCTCTCGACATTTACTGCACTCTTCTCTCCTGCTGGCAACTCGATGCGGACTTGAGGCCTCCGTTCAAGCAGCTGACGAATGTGTTTGCTGAGTTCGCACGTGATCCCGGCCGGTATCTGGCCATTCCCGGCGACAAGTTCACACGTCTGCCCGCCTATACGAGCCAGGACGAGAAGGATCTCATACGCAAACTAGCACCGACCACAGAAGGTTCCGAGCCAATTATCGAGGCCGATGACTATTTGCAGCCAAAGGCGACGCCTGGTCCCAGTCACCGTACAGATGGCACCGATGAGATACCCAAACTCAATCGTTATTGCAAGGATCCCAGCAACAAGAACTCGAGCAGCGGAGGAGGCGATGATGAAACCGATTCCAATGCCCGAGAAGTTGGCGTTGGCAATCTGCGACTTGATTTGCCCGTGGATGAGGATGACTATTTGATGCCCACGGGTCAGAGCAATGTGAATGGCAACAGCAACAACAACAACAACAACAACAGCAACAATCCCAACAACAATATGGCCACAGCAGCAACCGGCTACATTGATGTCATTGGGGTAAGCATTAATTATAATAATTGAATGCAATAAATGTGAATACTAATTGAATTCTTAATGATTCACAGGTACCGGTGAGTGTGGATAATCCCGAGTATCTACTGAATTCTCTCAGTGCTGGAGAGGCGCCAATTCCCACACAAACCATTGGCATACCCGTTGCTGGAGTACCCAGCACAATGGAGGTCAAAGTGCCGGGCAGCGAGTCAACGAGCTCCGATCACGAGTACTACAATGATACACAGCGGGAATTGCAGCCGCTGCAGTTGCTCCGTAGTCGCAACACGGAGACGCGAGTGTAGCCAACAGTTGAACTTCACTCACTGCCAGAAAATGTAACAAATATTGGATAAATCTTGCCACGTAGTACCCAAGTGCCTTTGAAGCCATCGCCAGATGTCAGTTGCCACTTGCCAGATGTGGATGCAGTTGCTCGGCGACTGACGTGTGCCTTTGAATGCTGTTATCATAGATAAAACCCATTCACCTGTAGTTGTGTAAAAACCCCTAGGATAGTTGTCTTGTATATTACTATCGATATTACTCTCTAGCGTACTTAGCCAGATCCCTTCTCTACTATCTACTATCTACTATCTACCATCTACCATCTACATATATCTATAACTATACTTATATACTTATATCTAGATGTACTTGAGATACTGTCGCAAATCAGCGCTTGTAGATTCAATGTAATTACGAGAACAAAACACCGATAGTGCATTTCTTAGACGCCCTCGACACTACCAATTGGACTTGGCAAATCCAAATCTTTTGGAATATGCCAATTAGTCGGGTATTGGGCCGTTGGGCGCACACTAAGCTAAAGTTATTTCTAGTTCATGTAGCGGACTGTCGCAGTTACATATATCCAACAATTTCTTATATATATCTGTATAGAGTTTATAGGCTTTTAGCGACTAATTTCCAACTGTGATATAGTTTGTAGGCCAATTCAGCATAATTCAATAATATTTTCTACTTGCTTGCGAACAAAAACAAACGCGAACGACATTCAGCCCACTGTAAATTCACTTCGATTGCCACAGATCTACAACAAATCCATTCGATTGCAAACTTATCAAATAGACCAAGAGATGATTTTTGAAAAAACAATTAATCCCGAGCGTGCCATGCATCGATTATGCAATTCTCCTAAAGATTTCGAATATTTGTTGGCACAATAAGGTTGAAACTGAAACTTAATTTAAGACTTAGTCTAATATATATTGATCAAAGATATATGTAATTAATACTTATATACAAAACCCATACGATTGTAATACTTATATACATCTAATGACTAATCTGTACGATTATTTCTTATACACATGTAGATTTGCCAAGCGCATAATATCGTAGTTTGCATATACAATTTTACATATACATATTTTAAATTAATTTAATTTAATTGCAATTAGTTTACGTGTACCTACGCAAAGATATGCATATACGAGTAAATAAAACGATTTTTAAATAAATTAAATGTCTATTATTATTTCAAAAATATTTATTGAAAACAGGCATTAAAACCTTAAACGAAACCGTAACCTTTAACCGATTGAAATTTGTAACCGTAACCGAAAAAATGTTTTCCCGCTGTACCGAAACCCACAAACCGAAACTCTTGATACCGAAATAACCGTTTAGTAACCGATTCATTTATAAGGGTTAATTTCGGTTCTGGCTGTCGCAGGTACTGATAACTTTGAATTACCATAACTTTGTCAAAACTCAATCAATTTCCATGCGCCATGTAAATTTGTGCATGATTTTACCTCTAAATTCGTTCTGCATTTAAATTTTGAATTTAGGGGTTATCACACCGGTTGGCGAATCGAACCTAAGTCTTCATCTATGGTTCGAACCACCGAACCGAACATTAAGCAATATTTTAATAGCTTGCTCCCATGGGTATAATACTCGTTTGTTCATTTTTAATGGGTATTAAAAGTTATCAAATCAGAAATATTAATAAATACTTCAGCCTGGAAGTATGCTCCATTTAATTAGCTAACATTTTGATCGGCTACGTGACGCTAGATGGCGCTAGAAAGAAATTCAAATTAAGGAATAAAACGCATACAATTTCATTTGCTTTATTTTATTTTCTTTTAATTTTTTTTTATTTTGAAATACGCAATTAGACAATTTAATGAATTTTGCTAAAAGTGGGCGCAAACTGTGTGTTTTCTTTTTTGATTTAGTTTTTATTTGTTTATATTTTGTTGTTTTCTGTTGAGTATTTATATTTTGCACATTTTGTGTATGCTATTTGTAGAGTTTGTCGGTATGTATATGTCCTATATGTATATTGAAAAGTTAATTCATAGTTTACATTCATAAAAGTTCAATTACATCAATTTATGTACTACAAAACTATTGTTGTGTGAGTTAATTATCATAGTTGCTTTGACATTTTATAGTTTTTTGTTTTTTTGACTTTTTGATTTTGTTGTTTCCTCGATAGCTACATATTTACGAGTACGTATTATAAGTTATGCTTTAAGACAATTGCGCTAAACTGTCTGTCTGGCTAAATTTATGCAATTAAATAACCGAATGTATGGATCACTTAAATAAACAAATTGACTTAAATGCAACGAAGAAACTACATAAATTACTCGAACAACGAGTAATCAACTTAGGCGATAAAACAAATCCGTGCTGAGGGGGCACTTGGCTCATTTTGAAAAAGACTCGTACTGAAGAATATAATATTCGTATACGCAGTGTGTGGGTTGACTGCCAGCAAACTTAATTGATATAAACATTAAATAACATTTGGATTTTGAAATTTGCGAAAAACCCCCACGGTTCCCAACCCAACACAACACAACACAACAGTTTTGAATGCCTGCCCCTCCCACCGAACCGAAGCCCAAACCCAAACCCAAAACCCCAGCCCAAGTCCAAAAACCCTCCCACCCGAAAATTCCCAAGGTCCCCAGGGCTGCAATTAGTGCGCAACTCGCACATAGATTACGATTACACAGTGCCCATGCCGCAATTGAGAACATTGACGACGTTGTCCTGGACCTGGAGCCTATCACATTGGAAC